>CP092091.1:11207500-11482500 GCA_029203775.1 Neoneuromus ignobilis | reverse complement strand
TTTAATTCTCTTGAAACGTTATTGAAAAGAATGCCTTTTCAAGAAAAAAACCTTTATTAAAAAATATTTTAAAAGCCGTCAAGCTATTCGATACACGCTACCTAGGTATTAAGATAGAACATGTCCTAACTACAAGAAGAAAAAAAAATGTAATCCCATAATAAAACTTTTCTTTGCTTATAGAATGGATGTTTCCAACGATAAAATTTGCATTGAAGTTCTATGAAGCGTACGCGAAGGGTGGAAACGTATGGGAGTTACCTTTTTGTCAACATTATTGGAATTTTTCGGTCCTGTTATTACACTTTTAGGAGATAAACGTTTGGCTATTGATAACTTGATTTTGGCATGGCTTGTTGATTGTATACAATTTATACCACCCTCAGCTACATAAACTACTATTATACTATGATTACAAAAGTAAATCACTAAATATGTCTTAATACCACTAGTAAAATATAGTAGCGTCGTTATTATATTTATTCTGGAATTATGTGAACACTAAATCTTCTCTATTCTATTATAATCTGTTTTTCAATTGCTATTATTAATTCTAATAATATATATTTCTTACACACACACACATTCATATATATATATATATATATATATATATATATATAAACAGAAAGAGAGAGAATCATCCAATAACTCCTAAATTTGTGTTTTATTAAAAAGAAACATATGTATAGGGTGGTGTATAGTTTTATTTTGTTTCTTTTTAATAAAACACAAATCTAAGCTTCACATTTGGATGATCCTATATATAAAAAAAATATTATAAATAATTAATTAAATATTATAATTTAATATCATACAAAGTAATTTTTGTTACTACTTATTTAATATAATAGAAATAAGAATTTAGTTATATTCTAATTAATTAAATCATTTTTGATTAAAAGATATTAATATTAATTTAAATTACTTGATGATTTCTATAACCAAAAAATATAATAATTTTTTTATATTGACATTTTATTAAAATCTCTCTCTCTCTCTCTCTCTCTCTCTCTCTATATATATATATATATATATATATATAATAAACACTAAAAAAAATTTAAGAAATTATTTAAGAAGACCTACTGATATTCAAAGATGCTTTTAAAGAGCAATGGGCTGATATAGGCTTTTAAACTGATTATATTTATAACACTTAATTCTAAAATAATCTATAAAATAAATAATATTAATATTTATTTCATAACACATACAAATTTCGGCCAACTAACAAAATATTACAACCCTTAAAATAATTTTCAGAAAAAATATTGTTTAACTAATAATAATATTTTTATATTTTTTTACAATTATTAATTAGAATTTATATTCGAATGAAAGGATACCCTTGTAAATAATTTAACTATTTTAATTAGAATATTGAGATAAATAAAAACACAGATGTTTCTATTTTTTAAATATCAAGTATGGTAAGAATTCAGTTCAGTATTGTTATTTCCGCAAGAGTATTTATAGTAAAATAAATGAGGGTCATTTTATGCCATAATTAGGATTCCATTTTACATTTCTTTTGTGTTTTATGTATACATATATATATATATATATATATATATATACTGATTGATTATTCAGGGCTTAAAGGTCAACATCTGAGGATATTAGTGCCCGAAAACAAATTTAAATTAAAACAACCGGTTCGTACAATTTCGTTTTAATCACCAGTAATTTAAGTTTTATTGAAATGAGTGAGTATTGGAAGCTTTAAAAGTCGTTAAACTTGTACATATATACATACATACGTACATTTATATATATATATATATATATATATATATATATATATATATACATCTGTGACTTGTTCAAATAAAATCTTTATTAAACTTAGAATATATACTTTCCTATTTTTGGAATTAAAAAAAAGTTAAATCCACCTTAAATAAAAATGAATGTATTTTGAAAAAAATATATAGTCATATATATAAATACATGTATATATATATATATATATATATATATATATATATATATATATATATGTCATTAATCTGAGTGTTTAATAATTTTTTATAAAATAGTTCCTATTTTTAATTCTTTGCGATTTAAATCATATAACAAATTTAATCTTATTTTAATTTTTTAGATATGACCTATAATTTTTATTTTGATAAGATAATTTCTCTTATTACAGTTGGAATTAACGTAACTGGAAAAATATATACAATCTAAATCGAATTTTTTGCGCATTGCGAAAAATGTATTTTATTATATCAATTAAATCGAATGTGTTATTAAATATATAGAGTGCTCTAAATGATACTGAAGGATTTAGACATACATTTACTTATTTATTGTCATTCAATATTATTCAGTTTTATTTGGGTCAATATATATATATGAAAATATAAAGCATATAAAATAGTTAATAAAAAATGAAACCTACTATTATATAAACTAATTCCATTTTTTATTTGAATTTCATATATATTCCTCAAATTAACAAATTTTACTATATACAATTTAAAAAAAACATTAAAATTACTAAGTATAAAAAATATAGTAAAATTAATTAACAGATAAAAAAATAAGAACGTATTTTTCTTATTTTTATGTTAATTTATTATAAAATAATATTAATTGATTTTATAATTTTTTTAAAAAAAAACATGAATATTTTTTTAGGTGTTATAAGATTAGATGGAATATTATTATTTACTTTCGTAAACAAGTAAGAGAGATCTAAAAACTTTTTCAATTATAATTCCATTATTAAAAAGTATAAACTATGTTTTAAAACAAATCTTGAACTTAAATTAAACATCTAATTTTAACAATCGCAATGTATACAATATACAATATTTCCTATATCGTGAGAAGTACAATCATTGTTCTTTAATATTAAATTGGAACTCACTATCATGAAAACTAATCACCGTTTTATTAACGTACAACACCATTTCAACATTATAACAATAATGCATTACCAATTCCCTTAACACAAAAACTTCCATATTGGTATACATGAATACGTGTATGTAAGTGTGTGTAGATTCTTGCGTATACCTTGTATCAGTGTGTGTGTATGTGACCCTGAAGAAAATTATTATATACTAATAGTATAAGCACGTAGAACGATTAATGAAGCAGCAAAGCAAACAATATTGAAACAGGAGGCGAAGTTTCCGAACGGTGATGGAATATTAAAAGGAAAAGATCATTGGGTAATAAATGTATGATACCTTATAAAATAAATATTCTTTACAAAAACTTAATAACCAATCAGTTGAATACTTGAAGTCGAAAAGTACACGCTTCATCGTCGAAATAATTATCATTAATTGGTTATAATTCATATTCAAATATTGAATAACGTAAGAGAATTTCTTTTAAATTCGTGAACGAGGAAATAAATCAATAGAGTTTTTAAAACATCACTACAAAGATAATGAGGCGTAATTTGAAAATAAGTAAAGTACAAAAACAAATTGAATGAACTTCTTTACTTTTTCCAATATTAATTATAATATTAACGTGTACTATTTTGTTATAGAAAAGGTTATTTCAAGAGCTTTACTTAATTAGCAAAAAACGAAGTTTTGAAATTCTGAGTACGTTTGTGTTGAATCTATATAAATGTGTACAGATTTCGAGTATTGAAAAACCAAATAGATTTTATTTCGATTCGTGCAATTACGTTGAATTTTCTATTAGAGTTAATTTTCTAAAAAATCGTTTTTCCTGATTGCTTTGTACAAAATTTCGTTATTTTCAAGTTATTTATTTTTAACACTTTCTTATTTGTAAAACGTCTTATTTTATTTCATAGATAAAAATAATTATTTTATTTTATAAAAAGTAAATATATTCATTGTAATTAAAATAATATTCAAATAATAACATAATTAATTCCATTATATATATATATATATATATATATATATATATATATATATATATACAAAGTACATGAAAAAAATAGCTTTATATAATTAAAAAAAATTAAATATGAATTATATTCTTTACTATAGAAAAAGTTACAATTACTCATTTTAAATTTGTTAATCTTTGTTTTAAAAAATCAATGTGAATTTAAAAAAAAGTTAAAATGACTTAGTAAATTAAAATTATTTTTTTAAATAATTTTATTTTTAAACATCTAATGATTATTATTATTATTTCATTTAATGTATTAAAATTATGTAGGATAAACCAAATGAAACTGAAGGATAGTAAATAATAGTAAGCAATTAAATGTATATCTAAACCCTTTAGTCTCATTTGAGCCATTCTATATATATTTTTAAAGAAAATATATAATGTTTAAAATTCAATTATAATAATTATCTTATACAGACTCAATTATTTTTTATATTTGTTATTATAAAATATATACAAAAAATATACCAAATTCTTAAATATATTTATTTGAAATATTTTCCAAGGAGTTAATTTTTTTTTCAAATAATTAAAAAAATATAATATATTCACTTTGATGTAGAATTTTATTCGATTGATATGAGTATAATTTATTTAAAAAAAAAATCTTATAAAAATCTCATTTTTCCAAAATATAGAAAAGTATATTTAAAAAAATTATAAAAAATTCAATAGATAATAAATTACTCAACAACTTAACAAAAAAGAAAATATTTTTATTATTTAATAATACTGTTTTTCAAATTATATTTTTAAATTAAAAAATAAGTTTCATATTTGTATTTCTGTAGCCATATTATTGAGTTAAAGAAATATCTTTGAGAATAAAAATATTTTTTAAAAAATTCGATTAAAACATAAAGTTAAACTTTTTGTTCATCTAAAATTCTACCTACAAATGACATTTATGTTTTAAAAAATGGAATACTTTTACGTAACAACAATCAGATAATAAAATTATATACTTTTATACTAATAACTGCTAATAAAATAAAATTATAATTTATGTTTTATTCTGAATATAAAGATATAAGTAAACAAGACGTAACTTTAAAAATATACATACATATGTATATATATATATATATATATATATATATATATATATAAACTACATGAGTATATGTAAATATATGTACCGTATCTAAATATACAATTTTATAAATAAAAAACCTGACATAAAAACTCGTATTAATAAATAACATAATCTAGTTTTACATAACTTGCAAAGCTTTTAAGTAATATAAAAAATTATTGCGTACAAATTACACCTATATATTAATAATAAAATATAACAATTATAAATATTTTTATTTTCCTAACATTTCTTGTTTCGAAATCGTCTTTGCATTTTATCAAACTTATTTACATTTGATATCGTTTTTTTTTATTATTTGCCGGAAAATAATAATATTACGTATAGTTCATTTGAGGGTTTTTTTTAGTTCACTTTTTAAATGAGTAAGAATATTGCGTGAGTACAAACAACTGTACAAATCTTTTAACCTACAACCATTAATATTTCATTTTAATAAAAAGGTATTTTATGTCTAAAAAATCATATAACTCGTGTAGTTATTATTCGTATTCTTGATTCGGTTTTCAATAATTGTATATATAAATTATATTTTTATTCAATACATATACATACATACCCACACACAAATATATATATATATATTTGTGTGTGGGTATGTATGTATATAAAAAATATGTAAATATTTTTCATTAAAATAAAAGTACATATTTTTCATATATAAATACAACAATTTTATATATAATTATCTTCATTTCATTAATATTATATGTAAAAAAATATAATTATTTTCTTTTTTAAAAAAAAAAATAATTTTAATTAATAGGAGTTTTTACACCAGTTTAAACATAAGTGTTTATAAATGTGTGTGTGTATGTGTATAATTTTTTTCAGTAACTTTTTAATTCTAAAACTGATGTTAATTTTTTTTAATTTATTTATTTTTCCTGAGGCTGTTATTCCTTAACCGATATTTTGCTTCCTATGTTGCTTTGTACTTTTTCTTCTTAATTTTCAATAATTTTATGAAAATATCAAAAAAATTAGGTTAGATTTCTTTATTTCTAAATGATTATTTGCCCCATGTATATATATATATATATATATATATATATATATAAAATAAAAATTCTGTTAATTTAATAAAGTTTACTTATTTTATTTGTGTGTATATTAGTTTTAATTTTATTTTAAATTCTATTTATATGTGTCGTACGATAACGAAACGATCGTTGTATCAAAGTTAATTAAGAAAGACCAGTAGAGTATTTTGAGAGACCTTTGGCTACAGTTAAACCAATTTAGCTTGTTAAATGTAATATGGTACCAACAAGACGGTACTCCACCACATACAACTACTATCCACGTTAAATGAACGAAAAGTTTACGAAACAAATTAATTTTTAAAAAGGTCAAATCGGTTGATCTTACACCAAGGTAAAGCTCTTTGCCCGAGAAAATAAAATAAACAGATTTCATATTCATTGAATACTGAATTTTTTCGAGTATAATTTATATAAAAAGTTATTTCTAGTGATAATTCGTTTTTTAAAAAATTTTAATTCATGTAATAGTTCATAATTTTAGATAAAATATATAAATATATTAGTAATGAATTACAATATTTAACAAAAATTAAATCTAACTTTTTATAATTTATAAATAAAAAATTGTTTTAAATATAAATGTTCTTAGGATATTTCATATTTTTTTAGTATAAATCAGCTACTTTAACAAATTCAAAATTTTCTTATTTATCAATAAATAAAAATGAATTCGAAGCATAATTAACCTCATTAAAAGTCTGACTTTTATAAATGAATGAAAAATATCATTATTATATTTATAAATATATCACCAAAAAAAAATTTCCACTTTTCTTTTACACAATTCTGTTACTTTTCAGTTTCTTTCCGTAATTCACATCTGTGATAATTTGTAACATTTTGATTTAGAACACCTGGAGTCGCTTTGTGTTCCGTGGGTAACAAACCAACATTAGTCTTGGTACGTAATAATTGGCCGAATGAAGGTAGAAGAGAACAAACGCTTAGTACCAAGTGACAATTTCGAGTTCTTATTAAGCAGAACGGTTATTCTACAGACCCTAAGATTCGCGTCTTTGTTTTTATTGACGTTTTCAGACCGTACGTTTAAAAACTTTTCAGATAAAACAACTGGACGTGCATTTTTCACGAACAGGTCTAAATTTAATTTCGAGTTTAATTCAGTTTGGATATTTCAATTAATTTTTGAATTATTTTCTCTATAAATTAAAAACTGATATAGAGTTTTCAAGTTACACTTAAATATAGGGTCATCCAAATGTGACGCCTAGATCTGTGTTTTATTAAAGGAAACTATATACATATTTCCTTATACACATGTTTCTTTTTAATAAAACACAAATCTAGGCGTTACATTTGGATGACCCTATATTTATGCAATTGAAAATAAATAATTAGAACTTTCTTTTAAAATACAATTATTAGGATATAATTTTTTAATATTTTTCTTGAGTTATTAATTTGCATACAAATTATATAAATATATATATAAAGTGGGGAAAATTCATTTCATATCTAAATTAAAATTTTAAAGAATCACATAATACATATTTGAAATAAATTCATATTTATTCTTAAAAAAATTCTTCATTAAATGTTTAAACAATGAAATTTAATTATATATTCTAAAACGTAACTAGTATTCTTTTACTAGTCTAACAATTTGAAATTTATTAAAAACATTTCAATTTCATTATCTAATTATTTTCATTTAAAAATAATATAATGAAACAATTTAAAATGTTATCTCATTACAATTTATTTTAAACCTCGTTTCAGTTTTATTTTATTAAGTTTTTATTCAAAAACGTACTTTTTTCTCTTTATTTTATATTTTATTGTATGTTAAAAATAGTCAAGTAAATTTTCCAAACTGTTCATTCTTATCAGTTGTTCCACTCAAAGCGTGACTTTTTTAATATAGTTTTTGTTATTTAATAGCCGCTCTTTGATTGCAGTTTACTCTTATCGTACAAATTTCTATGTTTAAACACAAAGCGTAAGTACGTGTTTATTTATAAACGAGGATTAATCAAATTTGAGTACCTTATCAGCGTAACGACTGATATAAAAATTACATTCATAATACGTATATACAGTTATTTACAATTTTTGATGTTCTATAAATAACAAACAATAATGTGATTTAAAAGAAATATATTTATAAACAAAACGAAGAAAATAGCCAATTTAACTGACATTTAAGATACAAAATCTATATATTTTATCATTTGATAAGATTTTGTACTTAAACCGACTTATTGTGGATTTTCTACTAGATATTGATTGGTTTCCTTTTTGTTCTTCTTCGTATATTATCTGACAGTGATATTTCTCAATAATTTATTTTTTAGTACACATTAATAAACGAATAAAAAATAAATACTTAATAAGATATATCAAAAAAAAATTCTTTGGAAATATTTTCTTAAATATGAAAACAGTTATCATTTTTAAAATCTATTTTCACAAACATTTTTATAATGAAATTAAATAAAATAATATTGAATTTACAACGATTTTAAGCAATACCTATAATAATATAACTTAAATAATTTATAGATTATTGATTAACTTATTAAATATTCAATTATTGAAATATTTAAAAGAAAGAATTGAACTTATTGATTAGTTTTTTATTAAATAATTAATTTCAAGAATCATGTAACATAATAACTCTACAATTACATAGTTCATTTTGTAAAATTATATATATATATATATATATATATATAAATATTCTTCCATTTATCAATCTTTTAATTAGTTTATTCCAGCTCTCGATCAAATTCCCACTCTTCACTTTTACTTCCATGTACTTATAACTGCTAGGTGTCTCATTATTTGTTTTATTTTATCTTCAGATATACTTTACCAAAGATTCCTCCATATTGAGCTATTAAAATTGAGATATCTATACGATCTTTAATGTAGTGATTTTCTTTTCCCTTCTACATCCTTTACCATTGACTTATAACGATTTTTCTGTCTTTAGGGACAATTCATTGTACCAGAAACAAAATGGTATTTCCTCAATTCAAAGATGGATAAATTCTTAACCTGATAATCACTCAATCCCTACTTGAGTTAACCATTTAAGTAATATATTCACTCATTGCTCTCTCTACTACTTGGAAATTTATATCAAGATTTTCCTTTAATTAAATCTAAGACTCTAATGAATTTCTTACGTTTTTTAGTACTTTATATATAAACAGTAAAATATTCTATCATTACTTTAAAATTATTTAAATATCTAGAAAAGATTATTGTCATATATTTATATTATATGCAAATCTATTGTTTTATCAGTTGATTTATTTCAATATTTTTTTACAAGAGAAGATAATTTGTCATATATCAATTATTAATAGTTAAATAGCAGGTCATTAATCAAATAGATACTTATCATTAGATAAAAATATATTACAATTAAAAATATGTTTTTGTACTTGAGTATTATGTTTTCTTCTTTAATATTTCAGTTAGTATCAATTTTAATATCTTCCTCTAATTTTTCCCTATTTTTTGGTCAAAAATAGTAATTACTTGTAATGAACTTTATTAATAAATAAAAAAATTGTAACTGAAAAAATCTAAATATTATCAAATAATAAAATACATTTTTAAAATAACATGCGTCTTTCTTAGTTTGTAATTAATTATAAAAGTTAATAAATTTTTGTTGATTTTATCAAATAATCTTTGTTTTTAATTTTATAAAATATTTTATATATTTGTTAATTTGATTCTTTGTAGGTTAGTTTTAATTAATATTTCTGATTGAAAATAATTCCTTTTTATGTATACATATTTTTATCAATAATAATTAATTATTAATTCATAAATTTAATTCAAATAGAACCAATGAATTTCTTTATAAGAACTTTATTATTTAAATGAGTCAACTGAAATAATATCAATTTAATTAATTGAATAAGAAAGAGAATTATTTTGTTAGACATATGTGTTATTCTCAACTTTAATTTTCTTTATTGAATGAGTAACAAGTGTATTAATTAAAAAAATATTTACTTTCTTGTACGTTGCCTTATACTAAGTAAAAAGAATCACGTAACTGAACTCTCAAAACAAAAACTTGTTTAAACTTGTACATTAAACAATGGATTAAAGTGAAAAGAGATAATTGCGTATGACTGTTGACTTAAGTATATATGTACGTAGATTCAAACGCATATACGTAAGACATTTCGTATTCGTGTTACGTAATCGCCTCTTCATTTGATCATTCCGGTAGTGTGTACGTTCTAAGTAAAATTACTAAACCTCAAAGTTAGTGTTAGTTGACAAAACTCATTGTATATACTCACCCATAATCTCGACGGTATGAATCTGATCACGATTATCCCGATCACCAATTTGACACACGTAGTCACCAGCGTCTTGTGGGCCGACGTTGCGTACCTGCAGATCGTAACCGTGTTGAAGACGAAAACGTGAGTCACGTGTTACCATCAATGAGCCCGCTGTCAACACTGAGCTCCCACGTCTCCACAATAAAACGTACGTTCCTGGAAAACATAAAAAGAACATCAAATTATAAAGTGTATAAAACTGTTATTGTTATGAATTTATAGTTAAAAATTGTATCGTTTTTAACGTAAACAAAATTTTGTATCAGTAAAGTGTAGAAAATCAGTGTTAAAGGATTTAATTTTATTAAAATGGAATTTTAATTAAAAAGTAAAAATTTCTACTTCTTTTAATCAGAAAATTACACAGTTAAACGCAACTTATTATTTTATAACGAAAAAACTATGAATTAAATCAATTAATTTGTTATATTTGAAAAAATAATCAAAAAATGATTTACTTAAATATTTAAATCAATTTAATTGATTCGAAAATAATCTTAAATTTACTTTGTATAAAAAGTAATTCTACTGATACAAAATCATTTAACATTTTTCTGTCTTTTCGTAGAGACATTTTATTCTATTTTCAACATATATAAACAGTTCTAAATTGGAACGTTTGTCTCAAGATAATTGTATTGTCATAACGAATCAGTTTAACTGAAACTAATCTGAACTTTTGTTTAATACATTAAACTCTTCGAGTATTCTCAAAGGTAAAGAAAATAATTGAGATAAATGAAATTTAATGACATAGATAATTTACATTAAAAATATATCATACACTTTTAGATAATTGTTATCTCAATTTAATTAAAAAATAATTGATTTCATTTAGTTTTTCTAAATTTTCTACAAACATTCTCGAACACTTCTTGCAACAAATTATTAAAAAATGGCTTTGAAATAAATATAATCATTTTAGTTAAACTTAGTGTATTTTTTGATAATATAAAAAATTATTTTTTCTAAAAAATAATACGTATTTTAAAATACCATAATTTGTAAATATATAAAATTTGTTATTTTATAAACAACAAAATCTTTAATTTAAATATCACAGACTTCAATATATTTTTTTAAAAAAATAATAAATTATAATATCATATAAATGAAAAATATAAAATAATGTGTACAAAAATATAATGAGTAATTTTCAAATATTGTATTAAAAAATAACATATATTGAATTATAAAAAGAGTATCAAAATTATATTCCATTAGACAAATCAATAAATTCTATTTCAACTAATGAACTATCTTAAAAATTTATATATGCATTCAATTACTTTACAGAATATGTCTAAATAATATAACTTAATTATTACTTAATTGAAACGTCATGTTCTCTTTGATATTTCGTTTATCATATAAATTTATAATCCAAATATAATCCTCTACTTGCCTACATCATAACTTTCTGACACTTTAATTACTGTTAACCAATCTCTTGTCCTTTCACACAGACATTTTATCCTTATACAAAAACAAACGTTACTATTTATTAATAATCGATTGAATCTATTTATGAAAATTTGACATGATGACTAATAATTAAGCAATTATATTTTATCTAACATTTAACAATTATTAAAAACTAAAAATACTATCAAAATATCAAACAAGTTTATTACAAAAAATACATGTATATATCAGACTGAACAACAAAAGATTTGTAAAAATATTTATCAAGGAAATATTTTTATTACTATTGTACTTTTTTAACATAGAACTTCGTGTAAGTCTCAACAAAAGAAAAAAACACGCACATACACAAACTTCAACAGACTCAAAACTTCTCACTTTGGAGAAAGCTACAAAAAGTTATTCACATACTAAAGCAGGTTTACGAATAAAAATAAAAATTTTATCAAGTCTGGCATTACGATATAAAAGAAATATAACTTGATGTACATTCGTTACTTCAATCATCCTTTTCAATACTTAACGAGTACATTAATTTGGAAGTTAGGATGTGAAAAATATTTTGCATTATACAAAACTTGGCCATTCATATTTATACATCTGCTATCTTTCAAAATTTAATCTTATTTGTTATTTCTTAACACTCGAATTTTATTCTCTATTGAAATATTTATTTTTAAACATGCAACTTAAATTTCAAACATGCTAAATATATTTTTTTATATAACATAATGTAATATAATAATTTGTTTATAGTATATATTTCTTGTTTATTATCTTTTAAATATTACCTATTATTAAATTTTGTAACATTTATAAAAATGATATAAAAGATATAACAATATATAAAAAATGTAAATGATATATGAATTAATATTTTTATAATTAAAACAGTTTAACCTAACAATAGAAAATTATATTTTAATATTATAAATAATATTTATTATTTGTAAATTCATTCGTGTCAAGTTGTTAATATATGATAAAATTTTATTTTCTGAAATATTAGTCATTTTTCTCTTATATAGAATCAAAGAAGACTAAATAATAATAAATGATAGTAAGCAAATAAATATATGATTAAACTTTTTAATCTTATTTGAGCCTATAATATCTTTCTAAAACTAATTTTGTACTATAAAACTTAACCAGTATATCGATTCAATATTTATCGAAAAACAGTGAAACGAAATATAGATCTCATAAAAAAATCTTTAACTCCAATATCATCATATTTGAAATTATGTTATCGTCACAAAATATTAAGGATCTAAACCAGAGAAGGTAGATAAAAGATTTTTGCCAATAGTTCATTTGAAATGAAAATTATTTTAGGTTTACAGGAATTCAAATTGACCTAAGAACTATAAATATTAGAATCTGGATAAACAAATATATCCTTAATTATATAGAAAAATATTTTTAGATAATTGAAATATTATTTCAATATCATTTCAGCAACTTGATGATATACATTGTCAAAATCAGTCGTAAAAAAAATTAAAATAAAATCTGAGCTTAAAATAAATAAATAGTTATTACGTTTTAACAATAAATTATGTTTTGAGTAATTAACTTGATAAAATCTCTTGAAAATTGATTTTAAACGAACCATATGTGCCAAAATTATATACATATAAGCTTTTTTATGTTTATAAAACCAAATCGTTTCGAAAATTCATATTTCGATTTTCGTTATTTCTATTTCCAATTTCAAAAACATACAATACAAAAAAATTAATTGATTGAATTTTGAAATTTGAATTAACGAATTTTTCCAGTTGAAACTAAATACTTCAATACATTTGTTCAAAAAAGCTTACATCCAAATATAAATTTATAAATAAATTAACTTAATTATACTAACTTCTATAATTCGCAACATTTCATAAACGTTATTGGCACATTGACAGAATAATAAACATTCGACAATTATATACAAAATATTATTATAGGATTCGATAGTTTTAACCTTTGAATTAGAACGTGTATGTCATGAAAACAGGATAAAATACAATAATGCCGTTGATTATTTTGTAGAGGATATTCTATACAATTAAATATCCATATCAATCAATATAAATGCAAATGTAAACATGTAATCATATTTTCAAATACTGCTTTTATGTACATACATACATATATATATATATATATATATATATATATATATATATATATATATATATATTGTGTATATACAAATGCATATGTATTTATATACGTCATCACGATGCACTATGAGATTATAATGCAGCAGATCGTCGTTGTGTAGTTAGTACCATTCAACTAGTACATTTACAAACTACAAATAATACGACATGATTGTTTAGTCAGACATTTGATTACAATTGAAATCTAAATACGCTCTGTATATCTGCCAAATGTACATAATGATGTGATTAAGGATATTAACGTGTGGGATGATATTCGTGTATTTATTTTAGCTACTTCGAATAGTTTATTACAGATCTATATATACATACAAATGCATTTATGTGTATATATATATATATATATATATAAATGAGAAACAAGAGTAATAATCAAACTAAAACATTAATCCATTTAATATATTTGTATAGATTAAACAAATATATTCTAAACTTTTTAATTATAAAATTTATTTAAGATACTGATTATTAATTTAATATTTTTCAATACTAGGAATACGTATTTTTTATTTAATTGTGTTCATTCTGATTTATTTCATCTTAATTATTTATATTATTACTAGAAGTAATTATGTATATAAATAAATAATGAAAAATTTATATGCTTGCAATTTCATAAATAGTAAATTCATAAATATATTTTCACAGAAATGAATTATCACCCCAACACTACAAAATATTAAAAAGTGTTCAATAATTAATTGTACACTTTAATTATAACATTAGTGAACTAATACGCATTTCGATGGAAATACCACCATCATCAGAGATAATAATATATTTCTATGTAATTGAATTCATCATAATTTCAAAATATGTGTATAGTTTTTTTTTATTTCTTTTTAATAAAACACAAATCTAGGCCTCACATTTGTGTTTCTCTCTCTCTCTCTCTCTCTCTCTATATATATATATATATATATATATATATATATATATATATATTTGAAATTTTGAAAAAAAAATAAAAAAATGGCTCAAATATATTTAACAAAAATAATTAACAATACGATAATAATGTATTGTAATTAACAATAAATAATCATTGTATACATCAATAAAATATAAATATGTCATATTATATATATATATATATATATATATATATATACGAGAGTAGTTTGATAAGTATGGTAAAAAAGTAAGAAAAACTAAATTGAAAAATTTAATTAAATTAAACAATAAATAAATTTACCATATTTATCAAACGACCTCATATCTAAATTTGAAATGTTGAACTAAAATTTTAAAAACTGTCAATTAAAAAAATGTCTTAATAAAAACAATTAATGGTACTGTAATAATTAACACAACTTAATTATCTTGTAACTCAAACATAAATATTTTAAATTTGTTTTTGTAGTAGTTGTTAAAATGTTTCATAAATCAAATCACTTTCAAGTACGATTTAATATCAACATTATTTCATTTATTCATAAATGTATCTTGTTTCAAATATAATATACACAAATATCATTCCGTATTTCATAAACAGCTCTAATTATTATTAATTTCGAAATAAAATTTTAAAAAAAATATGATATTAATAAAGGTTTAAATATGAATACTGATATTTATTTTTTTAAAGACAAAATGTTTTTCGTTTTGATTTGCACTTATAAACAATATTATTATTTTATTATAAATTATAATTTTAAATGATTTCTATTTGATACAAAATACGATGATATATTAAATCGAAATATATTATATATTTTTATAAATGTTAGAATAATTTTCGAAAAAACAAACATATTTTATCAAAATTTTTATATTTGTAAAATATTTAATTTTTTTAAATGACAAAAAAAAACAAGTGACCATTTTATATCGAAATTAAAATTTAACAATCAGTTCTTGAAAGCTTGTACAAACGAACGGAAACAGACGTCGTCTCGCCCTTAGTTCAAACTTAATTATACAGTGTTATAACTAAGTAATAATTCCTTGTCCGGAAATAGTCGATAAGATTAAAGGTCTTGTTCATAACACAACTTATGAAACATTGACTTGATTGTATGAAATCGTATTATTACTAAATAAAATTATTAATAAACATTTAATTTTATTATTATTTTAAAAAACTCAATAGATTTTCAATTTATTTTTTTTTAATTTTGCATTTAGTTAGAAATTTATTAAAAGATATATGATTTTTGGAGTAAAAAGTTCGATTTAATATATACACTCATGTAAAATGCATACAGGAAAAAAGGACATAAACATTTACGATATTTTTTACATTAGAAAAGTTTATTATGTTTTTATGATAATTTTAATGACTTGAATATTATCATAAATTCACATACTTTAAGTCACTTATATTTATGTACAAATTTGAAAACCACTTTAATTATATATATATATATATATATATATATATGTGTGTGTGTGTGTGTGTGTGTGTGTGTGTGTGTGTAGTAACTATTATATTACCTTCATCGTTGTTTTAAAAAATAAATATATAAAACCAGTAGACAAGAAACGAATTGTGAATGTCATAAATTATTTATGGTTCGTTTTCTAATGGAGTCTCTTAACATTTTAGTATCGAGAGATATTGATTCAATAAAATCGACATCATTCCGTGTTCGTTCAATCAAACTGATTTAAAAGCATTTATAATTAAAAATAATGACATTACGTAAATGATTTTTCCAGTATCAAGATACATATCTACTCATTAAGCAATAATTTTTCAAAAACTTATATTGACATTCTAAATTCATTAATATTGTTTTTTGATATTTTTTTAACGAATATATTTTGCTATTAAATTATATTTTTATTTGAATGAAATTATTTTCAGATATTTTATTATAATCTATATTATAAATATTTTAATAAAATTATTTAAATATTTATAATATTATACATCTTAAGACACGTATTCTTGTATAAAATTTTATAAGTTAGAATTTATTAGATAATCTTTCTAAATTAATCTTAAATCTGATTTATTCTATTTTTACGTTATATGATTTTATACATTAATCCTTTTTTAGAAAAAGAAACTAAAGTAATATTCAAGTCTGAGCTTAATATACATTATATATATATATATATATATATATATATATATATATAAATCAGTCGTAACTTCTATGTCAGCAATGAAAAAAGCTTTATTTAACTGATTTCAGTTCTTTTTCGGACGTATTCCATCTGTACTACACCTTCTGCAGTAATCACTTTATCTGTCCATCTTCTACATAGTTCTTTTCGGCAACGTTTACTTGAGTTTTGTATTCAACGACTTTTTTATCCATCAATCATCTTTTATATTTATATGTCAAATCCACGTCCCTTGCAAAATGTTTTACTTTAGTCTTTTTCTTTATTTACTCATTTATTTCACTGCTGTTTTATGTCGTCCTTAATATTATTTTCTAAATGGTTCAACGTAAAACAAAACTTTTATTCTTTAACACTTCAGTTTTAAATATATATTTACACTCACATAGTATAGGGTAATTCAAACTCTCTCAAATCTTCAGTCTTATTTGTGACACTTATATATATATATATATATATATATATATATATATATATATATATATATATATATATATATATAAATACATACAAATTTTATTTATTCCCATTATTTTTAATCATAAGAAGCAAAAGAAAAATAAACACTAATTTTAAAAATACGTTATATTTTATTTCGGTATTTATGGTTTTAACTTTATATAGAAAGGCCAAAATGAAACTGAAGGATATAACCTTCCCTGTTTACATCTTTCAGTCTCATTTAACCACTCTGTATTATTAATTATATTTATGTCAATAATTTTCTAATTGAATAAAAATAATTGAAAAATTCTACCACATTTTTACTATTTTGAAAAAATACAAATAATATTACATATTAAATTATTTTCGTTTGTGAAATGATTTACTTTCAATATTTATTATTTATTTATAAACATTAAACGAAATATTTAATTTTCATATATAGTAATTCAAAAAAATTATTTAGTATTTATTTATATATAAATATTTATTTTTTCATCATCTCTTGTATTACTACAAAAAAATTATATTATGATATTTCTTTCGAAATAAATATAATTTTAATCAGATATTTTCAGTTAAAAAAATTACTTGATCAAAAAAATAATGATAAAAAACAATGTTAACTTAGAATTACTGAAATATTTGTAATGTTAGTTGATGTAATCATTTAAAATTTCACTTTCTTCGTATACTGTTATTCATATATATATATATATATATATATATATATATATATATATATATATATATATATATATATATATGTATATAAGAGTAGATACCCAATTGTAAAAGGTGTATGTTTACATCCCCTTTTCAATTTAAATATTTATGAACATGTCATAACGTTTTGCAAGGAACATAAATGGTTGAAAATTCACTATAGATAAAAGTTATATTTAACAGTAATGTCGGATTTCTAGAATAGAGAATATTTCGTTTCTTTAGTTATTTATTAAAAATTTTCATACATTTAGTTTATACTCAAGAAAATTTTAAGATTATATAGAGTCATCCAAATGTAACGCCTCGATTTGTGTTTCATTAAAAACAAACACAAGAAACAACACATGTTTCTCTATACATCATCCTATAAATATGCTTCTTTTTAATAAAACACAAAACTAGGCGTTACATTTGGATGACACTATGTGTGTATATATATATATATATATATATATATATATATATATATATATATATATATATATATATATATATATATATATATATATATATATTCGAGGGTCGTTAAATAAGTATGGTAAAAAAGTAAGGAAAACTAAATTGAAAAATTTAATTAAATGAATTAATTGATTAAATTAAATAATAAATAAATTTACCATACTTATATCATCCTCGTATATATATATATATATATATATATATATATATATATATATATATATATATATATATATATATACATACACACTTCATATTATTTTAATTTTCAAATATTTGCTTTGTTTTACAAATATTTATAAAATTATATTTTCAAAAATTACATTATGTATATATATTTATATATATATATAAACATTTATATGTGCGTTTGTGTAAATATGCATGATCAGTTCATTTTTTTAATGTTTTCATTTTAATTTCAGAGTCCATGAAACATACTTAATAACAGGTAATTAATCTTTCAATCATTTTTTATATATAACCTAAAAAAATTGTTTAAACAAATAAGCTCTAGCAATCAGTCAGCTTTATTTGCAAATTATGACACATTATTTTATAACAGTTTTCTGTAATTTCCATCTTATTATTTTTTTCGATAATTAATTTTATTTTTTAACATAACATTAATGGCCCAAATGAGATTAAAGAATATTAAATAATAGTGTACAAATAAATGTATATCTAGACCCTTCAGTATCATTTGTGCCATTCTGTATAATAGTTTCATATATTTTTTCAATCTATATATTTTTAATTAATTATTACATTTGTATATAATTTTAATACAGCTAACACAGCTCGTCTTATTTTTGCAATTTCAATATTTTTATTTCATAAATAAATTCATTATTATTTAATTCCTTGTGGATTTAATTTCAATATTTACTTGTATTTGTAATAAATGTACATTTTTCAATTTATTGAAATGTAATTTTATATATATATATATATATATAATCGTCGAAAATCATTTTTTATAATTACCTTTCAATTTTTATCACCTATTTACAATAGTAGTAAACGATCAAAAAAATAAAATTTCACGTATCGGTTGAAGATGAAAACACTTCGCAATACCATCGGGAGTAAACAGAGAGAAAAAAAAAATTAATCTTTTCAATATCTTATATTCGCACTGTTCACGGATGAACGCTGACCTGAATAAACTTGTTTTCTCTCATACAATCGTCGAACACCGTGTGTACGTACAAAGTCCCGTAGGAGCTGCATTGTGTGAGTTGATACGAAATCGTTAGAGTCTACCTGCTGCCTATCTTGATACCTGTCATCTCATCTACAGAACACGAATAGGTCGTACAAGTACAAATACATATGTATTTCTCTCTACGGATGTCTGTTTATTTGCAAATGGCAACGGGTTTACCCGAGCAATTGTATTTAGTTGACGTTCTCGCCTGTGATGTTTGCTTCGCTTCTAGCAATATAGTAGCAATCATTCTGATGAGAATATTAGTATTGAAATTAATTGCCACTTGACAGGACATGATGTTAATTATATGATTCGTTGTACTTGTACACCTATATATATGATATATTATTCATCTTGAGTGATTATAAAAATGATTTATATAGCATTTATATTATGTTTGTCTACGGTTTCACAATCATGTATGCTTGTTACTTGAGTAGTAGTAATTGATAAATCTCTGTATGGTAATGACGTTAGTTTGTTTCCACTTAACACAATAACATAACTAATTATATAGATTCTATTACATATATTAATGCATTGTTTTCATAAAGGAGATATCGATTTTAATATCTAATTCATTCAAAAATAAATATTTCAATTGACAGAGACAAATTATGACTATGTTAAAGAATTAAATTATGAAGATATGATCCGTTATTCAATTTAAACAGAAAATGTTAAAATTATTAATAAACTTATTTGACAATAAATAAAAATTATAAATTAATATAAAATATTTATTTTAGATTTTTTATTGACAAATGTTGTAAAATAGAAATATAATAATATACAATAACGTTGTGTTATAATATTTTCTTGAAAAAATATACTTTTCTATTATTTTGATTAATCTTATTGTAAATTTTATCAATCAATTGAAAAAAATTAAATAAATAAATAAATCACTCAATTTAACTGCACTAAATTTTATTAATTTATTCAACAATTATTAATTTTATTCGTAAATAAGCATTTTAATTGTACTATTATCATAAATCTCGATTAAAAATTTAAAAAAAATTGAAGAAAATAATAGTGACTTTTTGATTTTACTAATTGATTGAATAAAAGTTTTTACTACAAAAAAATAATTTTATAGCCTTAAATATGATTTTAATCATCGATTTGTCATATATTATAGCTAACCTATAAGTATAGGCCAAAAAAAATAATTTTCGAAAGTTTCGAATTTTTATGAAATTTTCCATACTATAGGTCGTGGTTTTTTTGGAGTAAAAAATTGAAAATTTTAAAACTTACTACAAATTGATCTTTTTGACTGTAAATCGAATATATTGGTAGAAAATAATCATTTTCTTATAAAAATAATATTGTTTATTACAAAATAATTTTTTTATAACCAAAATTTAATATTTATTGACTGAAATTTTATTATTTTTAACTATAAATTTTATATTTTCTAACAAAAAATGTTATTTTTAGACGAAAATGATTATTTTTCATTAAACTAATTGATTTATAATAAAAAAGTTTGATTTGTAACTAATTTTAAAATTTTCAATTTTTGACCTCAAAAAAACCACGACCTATAGTATGGAAAATTTGATGAAAAATCGACATTTTCGAAAATTAATTTTTTTCATCTAAAATCAATGATTAGCTATAAAATAACGTAAAACAATAATAAAAATCACATTTTTAAACATACCACGGATTTTATTTAGAAAAAACCCTGATTTAACCATTCAATGTTTTAACCAAGAAATTACTTCTTTTTTAAAAAATCAAAGTTTCTCTGTACTAAACTTTTATTTTTTAATAAAAAAATAATGGTTTATATTTATTTGAAACATAACTGTATAATTTGAGTATATAATTTACATTTTATTGAACATAAATTAATTTTTTACAATTTTTTTAATTTTATCCAAAAATGTAAAATGATCAAAAATAGACTTTTAACTATAAAAAATTATACTTTCAAATAAATAATGTTATTTTTACTGAAAAATGATTATTTTTTACCGAAATAATTGATTTTTAAAAAAAATTATCAATTTATAGACAATTTTCAAATTTTGATCTCAAAAAACAACGACTCTCTAGTATGGAAAATTAGATGAAAAATTGACATTTTCGAAAATTCATTTTTTTCTTCTAAAATCAATGATCAGCTATAAAATTCGACGAATCGATGATTAAAATCACTTTTTCAAATATGTAATGAATTTTGTTTAGAATAAACAAAGAATTAGTCGAATAATGCTTTAAATAAAAAAATATTAAAATGTTAATTATAAAATATATACTTTTTAATAAAATAAAATTGTATCTGAAGTGTCAATTATATTTATAATTAATGTAAATTACAAACATTGAGTTAATATTGAATTAATTAAATAATTAAAATATATTAAAAATCTTTTACGTGAAAATTAACATTTTATATCTTTAATCAAAAAATTCTTTATTATAAATCCCAACACGTTCAAAACTTTATTATTATAAAATAAAAAGTGACATTTTCAGTAAAAAAGTTTAAATCCTCTCTTGAATCATTTTTTCCATTTTAAAGAGTGATGAAAGATAAAAAGTTTACTCTTGTTGAGTGTCAAATAATTATTTTGCACTTAAAACAATTTTGAATTTTATCAACGAATTCTATAATAAAATTATTGTTAATAAAACTCTCAAAGGGCTTTTTGTGCTGTAAAATCAGCACAGGTTTCATTTTTAAAACATGTATTTTACGTACACGCATTTAAAAAATAAATACATTTTCAAATAAAAATTGATATTGGAAATAAACTGTTGTAATTAAATTAAAAACGAATTTATGACATCTTTTTCGTGTACGACCTTTTAATCGACACTAATTTATATTTCATATAACTACACGTTAATAATTTATTTATTTTTATTGATAATTTATTGTTTTTTTAAAAAAATCGGTGTTATTTAAAAGAATTTGAATTCAATTATAAATACTATGTTATCTTTAAATTTTATTTATTGACATAATTCAATTAAAATCATATATTACTAAAATTTATTAAAGTTATATCTTTTCATACAGCTATTTTTATTATATATATATATATATATATATATATATATATATATATATAAATGTATGTATGTATATCATCATCATTATCTTCATCATCAGCCCCTCTCAATACATTACTATATGAAAGCCTTCTTAAAATTTTCCAGTTCTACCGATCTAACGCCTTCCTTTTCCAATCTTCCTATAAATTTCTTTCTCTCTTTCATATTTATATATATGTATATAATCATAATTTTAATTATAAATAAATTATCATTAATTGATATATAGAGTAAAAATATTATCTAATGCGTTTTAGTCATGCTTGTCGCATTAGTGCTCGACTTTGATGAGCGTTACTCACGCGTAAGTTTTACGGTCTTAAGACCTTTGATCAGATACACTCACAAGTGCAAATGATGTCTAGGAATTCTATGTTATCTATTCCTTGCATAGTTAATGTTGTATTGATATAAATTCAATAAAGTAAAAAGATATCAATTGCATTTTATTGCCTACTTAATAATCTGAGAATGTTTTTCGTTCATAAATATAAATGTTATTTCTTTATCATTCTTTAAATTCAAATATTTATATATATATAATATTTTTTGCGAGAACAATCATTTAATCTATATTAAAATCACAATTTAACAAAATCTGTATTCTAATATAATAATATAACTTACATTCATCAAAGAATAAAAAAATAAAACTCTTATGAAAATATATTATTGAACAAAAATATTCGAGGTATAATAATTTATTGTAAAGAAAAAAAATCATATTTTATCCATTGTTATAAAATATTTACATTCAATTTTACCCTTTTATGTAGAAATACGTTTCATTTATTCTCTTCATTTCGCTGAACAAATAAAAAGAATTTTTAACATCAAAAGGTTATTCGTACATAATTAATCAAAAAAGGTCTTGATAATCACACAAAATCGAAAGGCCAACAACGAAAAATACAGTAAAAGCTATTTTTTAAAGTCACGTGTACCATAAAAATCCTTTATAAAATTATAAACATTCAGTATTTGTTACGAAGTTAATTATTTAAGTCCATGATACATCCTACAATATGTTCGAAATATTTTCTCAATTTTTAATTTCATTTATTGGAAATATAGAAAATATATTTAAATACATATATATATATATATATATATATATATATATATATATAAGTTTATTTTTATAAAAAATAAATATTCTTTTAATAATGATTTAATTCCATGTACATATTGTAAATTTGAAAATATTTTTAAAACACATTATATTATATTACAAAATTTGAAATGAATATCTTCTTATCTTTAAATATTTTCAAATTAAGTTTGGTATAAAACTGATATTTCTTTTATTTTTGAAATTTATTTAGAAAAATATGTTCCTTTATTAACAGATCAATAGTCTATTTGTTTTCCTTTTGTATTTTCTAAAATATTTAAAAGTGTATATATATATATATATATATATATATATATATATATATATATATATATATATATGGTATTGTAAATAAATACTCTTCCATACAACTACATATGAATTGTACATTTAAAATGAATTCTCAAGTTGAAGTATCTACCCAAATACAGCACACGTAGTGCATATATGTTAAGCAGCCATTGAATTGCTGATGTTGCCTTCTTCGGTAGCCTAACGTTGTCGTAAAATGGCCCTGTGCATATAGTTTCCGGACCGAACATTTCCAGCCAACAGCAACAATTCTTGTAATTCCGGAAATAAGAATGCCCGGAGAAATGTGCCATTCTGTTCCGGTTCCACGATCGCAAATAGTTTTAAATAGGCGTCCGGGTTTTAAATTCTTGTTGTTGCGGAAATTGTAAGATAAATGTGTTCATTGTGACCATTTTAGTTCAGTCGAGGTCTCGTTTAGATCAACATCGAGATAAGTTTTCGTATAGTACGATATGTTCGTCTTTATAAGTACATCATATATATAAATCTATAATATGTGCATGGAACAATGTAGACAAACGAAATATTGAGCTAATTTTGTAGGTCGAATTGAAAAAATGTCATTATTTGTGAATTACTTTATATATGTATGTGTGTAAAATAATTATTTGGTAAAAATACAAAATCAAAACAGTTTCATTAATTCAAATATACAAATTGAATTTCTCTGGCCAAAAAACATGTAAAGCAGATGCTACATAATTTTTCCAAAACTGGAATTCATTATTTTTTTTCTTAAGAGACAATCACGTTGTTATTAATAGTGACATTATTTGGTTTGAATAGATTTTAACAAAGTAATTATATTTACATATTGATATTTTTATATCTGTAGTTGTTATTATTTTTGTATATCCTTTTTAAAATATTTTATTACTCTATGAAAAATTTTACAATAATTTGATTTCACAAAACAATAACTACCTTTACATAATATTACTTTTTTTAAGAAAATCATGGATTGTTTATCATTTACTCTTTATTATATATTTTTTCAATACAGAATTTTTGATTAGAGATCAAAAATTTATATAAGTTCTTCGTATGTAATAACATCGATATTGAAATACGTTTAATCGAAAGAACTAATAACAAATTATAAGCCATTTTTATAGATCCTTATAAAAATAATATATTTTTTGAGACAAACCCTAATTGTTTTTTTTACTTATTTTTTCCTTTCATATAAAATAAAAACATGTTATTGAATATTTATAATCACAAAAAATAACATTTTCTTTAATCGTACATGATTGTTGTAAATTACATATTATTGACATTTTTTTAATATAAAAAATATCTAATTTAAAAAATGTAAGACAAAATTACATTTTTCTAGAAAAATACTTTTTTATTTTAAATATATACATATATATATATATAAACATTTTAAATTTTAACAATAATAATTGTTATATTTTGTATATAAAAACTGAGACAATTATATTTTTCTATAAATTTTCATAAATATTTCAAAGATAAAATTCATAAAGATATTACTATCAGTGATCAACTAGTTAACAATTTTTTTGGGTCTCTGTCTCTCTCTGTTTAAATTTATATATATATATATATATATATATATATATATATATATATAAATCTTTTATTGAAAAACTAAATTAATAATTTTCAAATATAACTTCTTTAAGAAACAATTCAAGTAAAAATGTATAGAAATATTTCTTTCATAAAACTCATTACTGTCCATAAAAATGTTTAATTATTAAAAATATTTATATATATATATATATATATATAAATATATATATATATATATAACATATATATATATATAATTCCATATACATATTATATTTAGATATTTAATTATATATATGAAAATCAAACAGGTATCCCACATATTTTTCAACATTAGAACATCGAAATAAGAAATCTCGACCAATTAGAACCAGGATCGTATTTCAGTACTTCATGCAAACTAAATTCTGACGAAGTCGAAGTTTTAAGTCTGCCTTGAGCACTGTAATTTGTTAAAAGTTAATGTACATGTACAACTCGGTACTGTCAAGAGCACCACAACGTACTAAAAACGACTTCATATCATGAACATGCCTTATTTGCTAAGCAAAATGAACGCCAAAAATCTTCTAAGTGTATTTGTTGTCATAAACGATTTGTAAAATATGACTTTCTGACAAAAATTTAGAGAATATACTTCACGTATATTTTTTTACTAAAATATGTACATAAATGACTGAAGTAGTTATTCAGTCTGATGTTTTGCAGTCAAAGTATATTTTACTGTCAACCATAAAATTAGTTTTATTTTTATGTATAAATTTTTCAACGTATAATATATACATATGTTTGTATATACCTATATATATATATATATATATATATATATATATATTAATTAAAAAAATAAAATATAAAGCACAAAAATTGAAATAAAACATATCTCTTTAATAAACAAAATAAAAACATTAATTAGCAAAATTTTACTTTTATAAATTATAATTCAAAAATTTATATTAAAAATGTCTTTTTAAAATACAAATATATATATATATATATATATATATATATATATATATATATATATATATAATAAATGACAGCATACTTATATTTATTATAATTGTTTTTAATGTTTTTTTTTTCATTTACTCTCTAACAAGAATTATTTTTATAATATTTTACAAAATCCAAACCCAACAATATAAGAACTTTTGATATGATCTCTTTATGAATATAATCCTCAAAGTTCATTATATAAATAACATATATCAAATTAACGGTATAATTATTTTAATTAACGACGGCTTATTCTAATTTAATATTAAATATTGTAAACTCCTGTATTTCTTTTCATACAATTAGTCATACGTGATGAAAACTGTTTTTTTTTTTTATTTTTAAATACAATCGATTTCACGTAACTTAAGTGGCAAATATTTATTATACTGATACGTGTGTAATGCAATTTACGAAATTATATTTTTAACCGAATTATCAGATTGAACGGATAATATTGTTCATATCTTAGCGCGTACACAATTTCATGCAACGCTGTTTCGTAACATGTAATATAGTAATTAATGACTTACAAATTTACATGAATAATTACATATTTCTTATATTTTTAATTTATCAGTCCTGTAAGTTCTATAAACGCAATTGAGCATGACATTCTGTTAAATTAACGAGTTTTTTCAGCAATATTCGAATATATTCATTAATTTTGTGTCAAATGTACTGTCGTTTTATCTTGTACGTAATTAAATTATTTATTGTTTATTAATTATTTATAATCAAGGAATACTAGCACGTGTCTGTATCGAAACAATATAATATATATATATATATATATATATATATATATATATATTGATTTTGAACCAGCAGTCAGGATGTTAAAAAATTCAGTAAAGTGATCCCTTCAATCGCACGGTATCAACTGTATTTATGATTTTGTGTATGCGCGTTTATTTTTCCGTAAAGGCAACACGACTGGAACGCTCAGAGACGTTTCGTTGAATTTCTCCAGTTTAGCGTGTTCAGTATTTAATTTACTAGGTCGGAAATCTCAGCCGGACCGTCGATCCGTGAGGGTGTATTAATTTTTCAGTGTTCGTGCAACGGCTCGGTCCGTGAGTCGTAATTATTATGAACGGGTCAGTGGTTGTTTCATGATTTTCACGTTTTACCCTTCAATGAACTGTGTATTTTCGTCGGCAACTGAAACCATTTCACAGAAATTTAGATTGCTATTTGTAATGCACATAAAAAGTTAATACATACCGCCCAGAGTCGGTTTTGTTAATACAAATGCGGAATAAGTTACATTCTTGTAATGACCTATCTCGTACACGAATACGTACATTAATCCAACTAATAAATTTTACTTAATATACCCTCGTTGTAAATTTTTAGGACGGTTTGTATAAATTTTACTCAATGGGTAATTTTCAAATATAGAAACAAAAGTTTATATCGTTTTATTGTACTGAAAAATGTATCAATATTTTCACTTCCATCGTTCATAACTTCTAGTTATCATTTTACACTTCTTTGGTAACTTTTGAAATCGAATATCTTCATATACATATATTACTCCACATATTACAAGCGAATCTCAAACAAGAAGCAATCAACATCAAAGAATCTAAATTCAAATTAAATCAATATATTTTCTCAAAAAAAAAAATGATCTTCAAATTGAATAAATATGTCATTAATTATAATTTAAAAAATCTCTAAATTATTAGCAGAAAAGAATATACAAATCTCTAAAAAGTTACCAAATAATAAATAATGGACAATAATCAATTATTAAATTCTAATAAGGTATGTAATATTGGAGAAGTGAATCTTGAAAATTAAAAATACCATAGCTTTTAAAACTACATTATATTTTGAAATAAAATAAAGAAATTCAAATAAGTAAAGTTACTTAAATAATTATTTAAAATTAAAAAATAAAAGTATCTTGAAATATTTTTAATTAAAAATTAAATTAAAATAATTTATTTAATACCATTTTCAGTGACTTAATTTAAATCTACAGATACAAATATATATTGTAACAACTTTAATTATTTAAAACTCGATCAATTTCTAATTTCTCTATATGAAATCGATTATTATTTACACTCGTTATAAAAAAAATCACGTCTAATCGGTCAAAGTTCAATCAAATTTCTTTTTTAAAAATAAACCCATAAGTAAATATCATAAAGTATTTGCAGAAAACATGAAAATGACTTGTTTTCAAAGATTCGGTTGGAAATATTCCAAACACGGAACGATTTTTTAAAACTCCATATCTTATCTACAGTTGTTCTAAGTGTCTACAACGTGACGCTTGAAATTCTGTTTTAGGTCACACACCTGAACTGCTATAACGTCCGTTAAAGCAAATATATTAGTGTAACATATGTTATCGTTTATTAAAAAATCTATTATATCGAAGATTTAATGAGATTTAATCTTAAAAACTTTGCCAAACAACTTGAAATTTATAAACGATATTAAACTTATATTAAAATCATTGAAGTTATGAATATTTTTAAAATTTTATATAATTTTAAAATAATACATTTTTTTCAAAAGTAAGAAATTAATTTTATTAAATGACATTTATCTTACATTTTTAAATAAAATTATTATTATTTAATAAAACGAAAAATAATTATTAGTATAAAAATAAAATGTATACCAAAAAATATTCACCAAACAAAAAACAATATTAAAAAAATATAATCAGTTTATTTCCATTAGGATTTAATTTAGAAACGTTCTGGAACAAAAATAAAATAAATTATATATTCATATAAAAACCAACCATAATCTTTTCTTTAGATTAAATATATATATATATATATATATATATATATATATATATTTATTATTAAAGTATCTTTATATTTTTGAAAATTAAAAGTACATTTCCATAATTAAATTTCATATTATTTCTTAAAACTTTTCATTTAAAACAAATAAAAACAAACAAGACGAATTAATTAAATGCAGATTATTTTATAAAGTTGTTTCTTTTTAAAAGTCTTTAATGTTTTTAAATTATATAATACTTTTTTATTATTTTTCAGTTAGATAACATTAAATTATATAAAATTTTTGATACTATGGAAAGAAATAATTATTTTAATTTTTAATGAAGTACAATTTTTTAAATAAAATTTAATATATTTAATAATTAAAAGATTAAAAAAAATATTTTTAAAAATTATCATATAAAAATTAACATAAAAACCTGATATATAAATATATAATGAAAATAATAAAACGGTTCTACTTTAATTTGTTTCGTAAAGTTAAATCAGTGTATAAGAAAATAGGTAAACCAATAAGCTTTGTTTTAGATAATATTGAAAGATAACAGAACTAAAGAAAGACAATTTGAACAACTGTAAACAGAATCAATGTTGAAACTCTAACCATAGTACGAAAACATTTTGGAAGACGACAACGAAACATTTTAAATGCTGACAGTGTATATGGTGGAAAGGTTTTTACATTAATTCTATTCTCTCAAGACTCGTGTACACAAGAAAACTTGTAAATGTTACACATTTCAGCAAATACGTTCAAAATAAAAGTATATTTTTGCAATATATAGAAAAATCGAATCATTTCTAAACAGTAATTTTAAATATTATAGTTTTTATAATATTTATTAATTAGTTACAAATATATATGTAATTGCAAGTGATGTCTTATACATAGTTATATTTTTTTAAAAGAAATGTTAATAAACATTTCATGTATTATTTATGGCAAGTCTAGCTATTCTTGTAAGAGTTCTATGTATCATTTATCTTTGAACTTTTGTTGTTATAATAAGAAAAACGATATCATCTCGTCTGTTAGTGTAACAACGTATCACACACTATAATACAGATACGAATTTGATATTTTGAGCAGAAAATAAGTACCGCAGAACTAATAGCTCTAGGGAAATAATGTCCACAATACCTAATTTATATTCCACTTATGTCAGACATTCAAATTAAGTTAGTGCAAGTTAACCAAAACTATCGTCGTATGCTGTATGCATCACGACTTGTACCAACCAACTTATGGGAAGTTGGTATATAGGCAAGAGCATCACTCGCGAGCCATAACTTCCTCACACTGGTCTACCACTTGATTTCAGTACAGTTTTGGATCGATAGTTACATTATGTGTACACGAAGTTCTGACGTATTCAAACTTGTTTTAGTATCCTGGTCTTATGTCTCGATGATAATGGAATTGTAATCGGAGTGAAGATAATGTGAGAACTTATAATCAAATCATAATAGTTCTGTATTAAGATTTAATTATTTTAATAAATACCGAAGGTAAATACTGGAAGATTAGTAGTTTAGATTATCTCATTATTGTCATTAACAAATTATTCGTTTCGATACGTTTGAGAAGAATGTTTGACATCTCAAGACAAAATAAATACAACATCATATATAAACATATATATATATATATATATATATATATATATATATATATATATATATATATATATATATAACATATTCGCTTCTATTTAATGTTACTGTAACCTAAACCTAACATTTGTTTATTTAGCAATCCCAAAGATGTTCAAACATAATCAAATCTTGTACCTTAGTTATATACACATATATATAATATTATATATATATATATATATATATATATATATATATATATATGTATCTATGTATGTATGAATGTATATATGTATATATAAATGTGTATGTGTATCAGTGTTGAATTTGTTCGATTTTACTTGGCTTGACTGTAAGTTAAACCTAACATCTGCTTATTTAGCAGTTCCATAGATGTTCAAATATAATTAAATCATATCGTACCTTATTTGTGATATATGTATCTAATATATATATATATATATATATATATATATATATATATATATATAATTCCATTAAATGGAATAAAAATATAATATTAATTTTTTCGAATAAAAATTATATAATGGAATATAATAATTTTTTTTAAAAAAATTGTCATTTTATTCAACCAATTATTTAATTAAAAAAAGTGAAAGATTTTCATTATTTGTTATATACAATAACATATTTATTGATAAATAAGTGCATTTTTTCCTTAAAATAGAAAGTTTATTAATATCATTTTAAAAAAAAGAATTAAAAACACTATTTAGATATTTAAAAAAATTAATTAAAAAAATGTATCTAATAATTTTTATAACAAATATTTATCATAAAATAATACAAAAATAAATAATTTATTGGTATATGATTTTATGTTTTTTTTTTTCAAACAAAGTATTATTTTTATTCTTAATTATTTTTGATTGAATTAAGATATATTTGTTTTGAAACAAGATCAGATTTTCTACTTCAATCATAAATTAATGATTTTCTTCACTTTGTGTCTTTATAAATAAATTATTTGATCCTGAAAATATCATATTTCAATATCAATTTATGTACGAAAATGTTTTCAAATAAGTTTCTTTTAAAAAATAAATGTTTATAAATAAACGTTATTTAATATATATATATAATACAAATGAACACTCATCTCTCAATACTACAAGGTTATATAAAAACGTTCAATAATAACTTATTGTATTTTTAAAAATAAAAATAAATTTTCAAATACGTTGTCATTTTAAAAAAACTCCAATATATTTATGTCTTTGTAAAATAGGTAATTTGATAATATATTTTTAAAATCGTTTATTGTTATAAATATTTATTGATAAATTAGTGCATTTTTTCCTTAAATAAAATAAAAAGTTCAATAATATCATTTCAAAAAAACGAATTAAAAACACTTTTTAGATATTTAAAAAACTTAATTAAAAAAATGTATCCAATAAATTTTATAATAAATATTTATCATAAAATAATACAAAATAAATATTTTATTGGTCTATGATTTTATGTTTTTTTTTTCAAATAAAGTATTATTTTTATTCTTAATTATTTTTGATTGAATTAAGATATATTTGTTTTGAAACAAGATCAGATTTTCTACTTCAATCATAAATTAATTATTTTCTTTACTTTGTATCTTTATAAATAAATTATTTGATCCTGAAAATATCAAATTTCAATTCTACAAAAATTGTATATTTAAATATAAATTTATGTATAGAAATGTTTTCAAAGTTTTCTTAAAAAATAAATGTTTATAAATATACATTATTATATATAAATATATATATATATATATATATATATATATATATATATATATATATATATATATATATATATATATATATATATATATATATATATATAATACAAATAAACACTCATCCCTCAATACTACAAGATTATATAAAAACGTTCGATAATAACTTATTGCATATTTTAAAATAAAAATAAATTTTCAAATACGATGTCATTTTAAAAAAAAACTGGAGTAAATTTATGTCTTTGTAAAAAAAGTAATCTGATAATATGAATTATAAATGTTAAAATCGTTTATATGTTATTAACAAATGTTATTTACAGTTGAAAATAATTATATTTCAATAAATAAAAATTATTAACCAATAATATTATTTTATAATTAACTGAAATTTATATATTTTTTAATTATTTTGTTATATTATAGTAAGAAAAAATTAAATATCTAACGTAAATATATTTTTTAAAAAATAATCAGTAAAACTAATTTACATTTTTGAGAAATATGAATTTTCTTTTATCTTGTTTGAATTATCTTGTTGTTACATAATTATTTACTACTAAATACTTTTCATAATGAAAACGATACATGTGTCATGAAAAAAGACTTTATTAAATAAAAAATTCAGTAGTATATTCGAGTTATTTTCATACAATTTCATAAATAAAGCCTCGTTATCTCCATAAGTACTTATTAACTGCACAATATTATTAAAATTTATCATGTTTATGATAAATCATTAGCATTCTGACAGTCCAATTTCTTGAAATCAGATACACCATCAGCAATTACGTCGAACAGTCAGTCAAATTAGCAACCACTTTAGTCAACCGAGACTTCAGTCGAGGGAATACACTCGGTTAAAATGAGGACTAAAGAGAATTAATAATGTAAAGCTGTAACTTCCGCACGGTTAACCCTTTATGTTCTATCTTCGTATAAAAATATATCAAGGATATCAAAAAATTGTAGTTTATAATCTTATATATATATATATATATATATATATATATATATATATATATATATATATATATATTAAAAAACAATATTTACTCAAAAGAAATTAAATTTAAAAATGCTCTTCATATAAATTTCATAAAAATTGTATTTTCAAAATTTAAATTTTTATCGATTTTTTTTTAGAAAATTCACGATAATTTTTATATTTACTTTTTTATTAATTTTATTTATTCTATTTATATTTATATATATATATATATATATATATATATTTGTGAGTAAAAATGTTGTATTCATATTTTATGTTTTTAATTATGCAAATATTCTAGAGAATGCTACCTTTAGTCACAGATCATATATTGCATACAAATACCGTGTATTTGAAGTATAATCTTTTATCTCTATACATAAACCAGTATACATACATATATTTTATATAAAATACAACTTGAATGACAATGAGTTCGCATGCTTTTTGATGGTTTAATTACATTTCTATACGTTTGTATAACAAAAATATATTTATAACAAAATCATTAAACGATTTTTCAAATTTGTTTAATTTATATCCATTATTTAATTTTTTATATCACTTAAGTTATTATCTATTATTCTAATAGTGTTGTCTATAGGGTGGTCTAAATAAGGCTGAAGAATAATAAAGAACAATTAATGATAGTACGCAGGTAAATATATATCTCAACCCTTCAGACTCATTTTGCCTATCCTATATAAGCCAGTTAATATCAATTATATCCAATACATTATTTTTTCTAAAATATCAATGCTCATTGATAATTTCAAATGAATGGTATAGAATTTAATTAGTATTTTTCAGTAATATTTAACCATAATTATTATTTATATTTTCAAATTATTTTTTTAAATATTTATATAAATATACAACTCACATAAAAATTTATTTCAATATCTATATCAACATTATCTTACTTAAAACGAAAATAAATCAGTAATTTCCATCATAAGACTGTTACATTAATCAGAAATTATCTCATTTATAAATTTTACACCGCTCTGTGAAATGATTTCCAGTTAACACGGAAGAGTCGAAAGGATATTCCGGTTGAAGTTTTTCCTAGTTGCCTCATTATCTTCAGACAAATACTAGAACAATTTATAATACTCAACTAAAATTACTCGTTTACAATCTTTCGTTCGTTGTTATTATTATCCATGTTTTTCAATTTATCATTCCTATTTAATAATTTATAGTGTTTTATAAAAACATTTTAATTAAAAACTACTTCAAATAAATCAGTGAGAAGTAAAACTCATTCATTTTTAAATAAGATACGAGTATACTCATTTGTATATATATATATTTTATGTTTGTTTTGAAAATAGATATAAATAATAATGAAATCATTAAAAGGGATAAATGAATTCTACTTAATGTTTTTAAATTTCAAAATGTAATTTTTTATTAAATACAGTTTCAATAATTTTTTTGAGTATTATTTTATTCTTCATTTAATCATGAATTTAAATGACTTTTATTATATGAAAGAATATTTTATTTCAATTATTTTCTTTAATACAATATTTTTTTAGCGTTAATATTTTTATATAAATTTACCGAAATGATACTGAAAATTTTAAAATTACATTCACTTACTTACTATTATTTACTATTTAAAATAATAGAATTATAAAACATTCTTAAATATTTAAATGTTATTATTTTATAAATTAATCTACTTTACTAAGCTTGTGTATATTTTTTTAAATCATTAAAAAAACATATTTGTAATTTTTTAACAATCTCTTTTTCTCTACATAAAAAAATATATTAAACCTTTCTTTTTATATAATTATAGGTGTATAAAAAAATATAAAATCTAACTTACTATTAAAAAATAAAAAAGACAGTTTTCTCGTATAAAAATTATACATATATAGAAACGTGAATTACTTAATTCCATTTTTATATGTTTAAATTTTTCTTAAAATAAATTTCCAAAACTTATTTACATACAAATAATGAAAAGTTGTTCGCCATACGAATATTCAATAGTTTTTTTTTCCAGTACCAAACGATAAAATCCAAATCTTCGAACATTTATTTCAGTACAGGTTTAGCGAAACTTTTTAATCAACTCACGCACTGATTTTCTGTTTGAAGCTTCAGTATTCGGAAATTTTTCTTCCATTTTATTCTGAACAGCTTCAGTGAATTTTCTACTGTTAGTAAAAACTAATTCAATCAAAAAAACTTTCTTTCTTCGTTAAACACAATGTAGTAACAAGTAAAACTATGGTTCCAAGTAAATAAACTTTAATTTCACTGCATAGTTTTCAAACTGTTTATATATATATATATATATATATATATATATATATATATATATTTATTTATTTATATACACGGTTGATTTACTAGTGTACATACCATTAAATTTTTATTTGAAAAAGAAATAAAGTCATGAATCGTTTTCATCAATAATTTTTTGTTGAAATATTGATAATCTATATCAATTCAAATACATTTATATATATATATATATATATATATATATATATATATATATATAAACATTTATTAAAGTTAGTTAAATAATATATTATTCTTTGTCTTAAATTCCGATCAATTTTACTTAAACATGTATGAATTCTAAAAGTGTCCAAACCAAACACGTTCGTTGTGCGTGTTATTTGTTCTGCTTTGCATTTAATTATTGTGGATGGGACTTATAAGCATTTTAGTCAGGGTGGGATGTGGCTTACGTGAATGCCCGAGAGAATATAATATTAACATCAAGAGATAAGACCTTATTTTTTCTCTATGCTGTTGTTTACGTTTCATATTTGTCAGTGTTATAAAGTAATTGCGTTACAAAAGTACATGTCGACTCGATGTATGAATTCATTTTATTAACAAAAGATATAAAATGTATGCTACCTTTATCTGATTCTCATAACTCAAATGGAAAACAAATCATTAAATGAATTTAAATAAACGAAATCAAATTGATTTTTTAATATAAAAGACTTTTTTAATTAGAGTTTTTATAATTAATTTGAAATATATATATATATATATATATATATATATATATATATATATATGTAAAAAAAGAAGAAATGAAATAATATTAAATAACATAACATATTTTTTGACAAATTGTTATTATGTAAAATGATTTTTGAGTAAATATTTTCTTTATATAAAACGAACATTTAAAATGTTATAAACCTGTCTTAAAATTTTATTAAACCCTAAACAGTTTAAACATTACACGAATAAAAATAATAAGGTATAATTCATCCCAAAAAAAATTTAGATAATACAATGCTATATAATCATTGCTCAATTCTTTACACAAGGATATTTTATATTCTTTATGAAAATAAAAAGGTAACTAGTAAATGAAAGAATCTGAAGTGTAAGAGGGAACGAAATAATAAAGCGAACAAGTGTATCCACCTGGTGCCCTCGAGTAACGCTCCTGACATAAATTCCTTTCTCATCTGTAATAAAATAATATATAGTACGTATTAAACAAAAGCGCCAGTCTTTTGCATGTTTTAATACGCAGAAATAAGCATTATGATACGTAAGTATAACTGGATCTTTAATTACAGTTTTAAGAACTGCTGTAAATTGAACACTGAATTGTTTAACTGGAATCCAAACTGGCTCTCTAGATTTACACTCCAGTGCGCATTGCAGTGAAGCGTTAAAGTTATCTTTTAGAAAATTTTACTGAAATTTAATGCGACTTGAATTTTTTATAGATGTTAATTCTTCTACAATGTAAACAGTCAAGTGGATTTGATATAAATTTAATGTAGAACGAAATAATATCGTTAGATATTCAGTCAATATAAATGCTTATAGTTCGTACAGAAACTTTTATTTCAAACTTTTTTTTTTGCAAAAGGTTTATCATTTTTCAAATGAATCTCTAACTAAATCCTAACATACTATTTTTCATACGAACTATATTTTTCTATACATAAGTACTTTGACAGTTTAGTATATAAATGAACTTATAATGAATTAATATATCTTTTTTATGAAATGTTTATAAAATATAAAAGAATGTTTTTTTCATAAATATGTAAGCTATTGAATAATTATTTTGAAGCAAAAAAACTTCTTCGAGAAATATTAAAAAAAATACTTACTCTTCATAACAAATATAAATATGATTGTTATAAAATATTTTGTAGTTCTTAAAAAATAAATTGTATTTTCCTATCTAATTTATATTTTATTAATATTTTGTTTAAAAAAAATGATAGACAATTCTTTATAAATCTTTTTAATTATTTTTCTTTTAAAAAAATATTTTTGAACATAAAAATTAATGTTCTATTTTATAAGCTTATTTATATATTTATTTATTTAATCTCAATCTTTTCCCCTAACATCTTTAAAAAACAAATTATCTTTTATTTCGTATATTATTCTCTCTATTTTTAAATACCTATGACGAACTTTCCAGACTCGTACAAAAAAGTCTTTTTCCACCTCTTCTCTAGTCTAATCTATGTATTTATTTACTTAATACCATCCAGTTTTTCATAATGTCTGCAAAAAGAAGTTTATTCTACGACACTTGTATTATCTATCCTCTGTGACTAGCTTTCCAACCATTTATATAAACATCATTTCTTTCAAAATGTTTTTCTAAATCTGTACTATCTTTCTATGTATTCTCTCAAGATTTCTTTAAGATAAATACATCATCTCTAGCTGTAACGTGTCTTTTCTTTTTACAGCTTACTTTTTTATTCGCTAATACTAAAAATATCTCTTCTTCAGTCTTGCAGGTTTATTTAATGACTGATACTCATTTTACAATATTCAATTATAATTAAAAAATGAAGAAAAATATCTAATTTATAAATATTTTCAATCGAAATAATTGTCATTTGATATTAAATAATTAATAAATAAAAATCAGAACGTTACTAATTTAGTAAAATAATTGAAATCAAATAAAATCATAAAATTAGTAACTTAATGAAGAACTTTTGAAAAATTTATCATTTTAATTTTTTATTACTGTGTATATTGTAAAAATATTATTTGTATTATAATAGAAATTAATTCAAAAATTATTTGTTATTAATTAAAAGAATATAAATATTTTTCAAAAGTACAACTTTCACAAGTACATCTTTTTATAGCGTTAATTTTTTTTATTTAAATCGTCATTAAAAAAACAAAACAGTAAACTGTTTTATCTCCTTTAAAATTAATTATTTCCATTTTATATATTCTACTGCAGAAAATTGTCCTCGATTTGCATACACAATAAAAAGTACAATGTCTTACTAAATCTTACATGCAAACAATGTATCACTCTTAGTTTCCCAATTGTATATATATATATATATATATATATATATATATATATATATATATATATATAAGATAGCGTTAAAACATACCAAGATTTTCGACTCGACATGGAAGCACGAGCGTGTCACCAATGACGGCACGGAACGTCTGACTGCGCGACAAGAAACGTGGGGCTGGCGTTACCACATCCTCTCCAGTGTCATAAGTATCGCCTATACCGGCTGCACTTCCGATATCTGTAAAAGATAACACAACACTTTAAACAGATACGAACATGTTTTATGGAGTAAGATTTGATAAGTGTGAATTTGTCACGTCAAAAAGCATTAAATAAAACGCTATTTATTGTGTCCGTTTTAAGACAGTGACAGTGACTACAATGTAAGGATAATCTATATAAATTTATGTGCATATATTGTGTATGAAACATACATGTAGTCAATGTACACAAATACATACATACACAAATATATTTATATATATATATATATATATATATATATATATATATATATATATATATTATTTAAAGAATAATTGTAAATCTAACTAAATTAATAAAATGTAATTTATATGAATATTAAAAATATACAAAAAAATCTAAGAAATAATTCTGATGAATTTTAAATTAAATATAAATAAAATTTAGAATATTTCTAAATATAAATTAATATTTTTTAATATAATTTCAATTTTAATAACAATTATATTAAAAAAAAATAACAATATTAAATTAACTAATGAAATTCAAAAATTTACAATATAATATATTTTTATATACCCCTAAAATTGAAATTATTTTTCTTTTAATCACATTTTTCGTGAGTTCAAAATATCAAATACATTTTGTAGAAATCATATTTTTGCAAAATAAAAATATCAAGAATAATATTTAAATATATATACATATAATATTTAAACAATCTATCCTTAAATAATTTTAAAAAATATAGCATGCATAATAAATATATAAAAAAATCAAATGAGTATTATTCAATTGTGATTTTATTTTTATTTGAAAAATTTTGTTACAAATTTTTTTTATTAGATCAATTAAATTTGAAATTGCAGTATTACTCAAAATATTAATTTAAAAATCTAACAAATTATAAAAGTATCGAGATAAAAATCATTAGGAAAACTTCAATATCTCGTTTATATCCTCGAAAATTACTTTCATTTTATTTTAACACGAATGTATTACTCGGAAAATATTATATTTTTTATAAAAGTTCAATAATAACTTCGTCATTATCGACCTAGTGTTTTAAATCGTAGATTTTTTAATATAGTGATGTTACAACTATGATGTTACAATTATCAAAATGTTTATGAAGGAAAAAAATGAATAATTGATAATTATTGTATCCTTTTATAAAATCTTGGAACACTGAGTTAAATTTAAGTAATTTTTCCATAAAACCAAATAGTTCATTTATATTAAAATATAAAAAAAAATTCATATTAAAATTTATATACAGCCTAAAATTTCATAAATTTCTCTTTTGAATTATATATATTATTTATCTTTACTTCTTTCATTTGCTAAAAAATATATTTTTATAATAATTAAATCAGTAACAAAAAGATAAGAACAAATCTTGTTTAGAATAAAAATAAAATGATTAAATCTTTTATATATATATATACATATACATACAGGGTATCCCAATAAAATGTGTACAGTCTGTGTTCATCAATTATTTCAAATCGTTTAAACCTGAAAGGAATAAAAATTAAGTGACTTACCAGCTGTTAAAATATGTATACATTTTTTTGGTACACCTTATATATATATATATATATATATATATATATATAATTTATAATTATTCATATGTATTCTTAAAATTAAAATTTTAAAAAAAATATATTTTTATAAATATGAAATAAAATAATAATCTTAACGATTTTTATAGAAAGGTGAAAAAAGTTCTCAGTATTTTTTATGATCCCCAAACAATAAAAATGTTTCAATACATAAAATATCAAATATCTTTATAAAATAAATATTCAAATAATAAACGAAAATATCAATACATTATTCAACATTCTCCTTTACTTATCTCCATCATTTTATTTCGTAAACAGATCAACATTTTTTTATTATATATCTTCTTATCAGAAAAAAATATTTCACCAAAATCTAAAAATACAATCTCAGCCATCAAATATGTTGTTTTAGTGAACAATATAAAATTAATAAAATTGAAATAAACATGCGGTTATCATATTTTTGCATTAATATAAAACAAGAATGATTGACCATTACTCATATCAGATTGGTCACGATAATGAAATCATATATAAGACTATATAATATTACTAGTTTATTGTAGTGTTGTGTATTTCGTTTCGTTTTTAACTCACACGCCACTAGTTCGAAGTTTATATTGATGCCTTGTTAAATTGGTATTTACAGCACGGACTAGTCGAAAGAATTTGCCAAAATCTTATGAACGCTTCCAGTCGTAAATACAAAAATATATACCTATTTTTATATCTAATAACACGTATACAGAAAAAGATCCGTTATATTTGTTGTGCTTTTTTTGTATCTTATATCACGATATTGTTTTATTGCGTTAAATAAAATTCAACTTCTTATACTGTAACGTAATATTGTCAAGGTTGATGAAGAGACAAATGGTGAATTTATTATTAGTTTCCTGTCAGTTTTTACTACAACAATAAAACATAGAAATTTATATCTTAATCCAATATCTATCAAACCATATGATATATTTTTATGTAAGTTCATTTATCAATTTTATTTTTAAATTTTTTTTTACATATTTACCTATGAATTCATTTTCCTAATAATTATTTTAATACATTCATTTTTTATCTAAAATTCTAGTTCAAAATGATCAATTTATTTCAAATATTCAATGCTGACAGATATATTTTATTTAATAAAATATCAAAATTACTCACAAGAGAAAATAGAAGTAATATGTTTTTAAATGAAAGAAATTATATAAACAAACTAATTTAAATAGTTTGTTTTTTCGTCGTGGTAAATTTAAATAGATTAAGACACAAAATCCCTAGTTCTAATTTAAAACTAAAGCGATTTACACACTGAATTACATTTGGTATTTATCTTTAGATTACTGTTAATATATTCCACAGTGATTATTTGCGGTACTTGTACCATTATCAAGTAGTTTAATACGGAATTAACAATAATTATTAGATAAAAAATGTTTGAATTATATTTGTTTGTAAATTAAACATCGTACTTGTACATTTTCATATTATTATTTTTCTAACTGAAAAAATTATAATTCTATATGAAAATTATAAAGTTAACATAAACAAATTATAAATCAATAAATTTATATATTAAAAATTATTGAATATATCATAAAAATTAATCAACTTTACTATAAAATAATTTTTTTAAGATTATATTTTATTTTTACTGACCTTTTAATTTTAAATTTAATATTTTAAACTAATTGATATTTAAAAAGATATCAATTTAATATTTATGAATAATTTTTAAAAATAATATTAAAATACAAGCATTATAGAGATATAAACATTTAAGACAGACATATAAGATATTTCAAACTACTATTGCAGAATGTAATCCTTCGAGCACTATTATATTATTACAACAACGTATGACAGACAGACTTTTCAATTATATATTCTATTAAAATGCAAAAAAGGATTCTGCATCTCTGCTTTTATTTTAATAAGCAAAAAATATTTGACATTACTCTTAGAGATTTTTTATTATAAAAACTCCATTAAAGAAATAAATATTATTTTTATGTATCTATAATTTGTTTATAAGAAATATTTTGAAAATTGTTCGATTTTGATAACAATTAAAATTAACTTCTGGAAAATGTATAAGAATGTTGAAATTATTATACGTAAAAAAATTAAAATTTATTTAAATCAATTCGACGTTGTCATCAAATTCAAATAAATTTATTTGAAATCTGCATACATATAAATTATTTTTTCTAGTATTTATATTTGATATTTATTTTATTTTATAAAAAAAAAATCTGTTGTTATTATATTTTGTTAAATTGTATAATATTTGAAAATAAATTAAAAATTCTCACTTGATATAAATCAACTAAAACAATAATAATTATATCCAATAATTTATTATAAATTTCATGGAATACTAAAGCTACTAAATTTTATACAACACTAAGTTAAAATACAATAATGTTTTAAAATTATCATTATCATTCTAGTTGATTTTTTTTCAATTTACAAATTTAATATAATGTTCTAGAAAAATGTCTACTATGTAATTTATTAAAATAGTTTTTAAATAAAATAAAATAACAAGTCACTATAAAAAGTTTATTATGTATGATAATTTATAAAAACTAAAAGTGAAAAGTAAACTTTAAAAGTAGTAATTGAAAAAATTACAATAAAACTTGTTATTTAATAAAATATAATAAATAAACGATTCATCAAGTATAAAAAAGCAGAGAAAACGAACAGAACTTAATAGTACGGAGAGAACAATGTATATAAAGCATAAATCAACAAATTCAAAATGCAGAGTTTGCTTTTCAAAGTTTGCATTTCAAGCCAAACACTGTATAGTTCGTTTGCATATACCTGAGTTTTTATTAAACGAACCCGATGAAAAATATTTATTTGAATAATTAATGAAACTTTCTTTTATATTCACAATTGTTCACGAATAAAATTACAAGAACGAAAAATGGAAACGAGCAATTGAATTGATAACTAGTAATAATATTCAGCATTGGTCATTTATTTGTTTTTTTCTTAAGAGATTAATTTATATATTTTGTATCGAATTTTACCAAATTGAAAATAACATTTTAGACCTTTTATGTTTCGTAATAAAATATTTATACATTTATTTTTTATTCATTATTCATTTTATATATTTATGAATGTTTAAATAAAAATCAGAATTGTACGAAATACGATTTGTTATTAAAAATTAAATTAATTATTTACATTCTGTTCGACTGAAATAACAACTTATAATATAAAATATGAAAAACATATCCTGTAGAAGTATTTCAACTTGAATACGTAATGAAATCCGTGAGCGAATAAAACGGTTATTTAAACAAAACGTATATTAAAATTCAAGTATATTCAAAGATGAATAAGTTAATGTTTGTGTTTATAAATTCATGAATATATTTGAATATCAGTGAAAATAGTTCGAAACATTTTGAGAGATGTCTGCACGACACAAGATGACAGAAACTCGTTATAGTGCGACACGAAACTGAGTTGCGGTAATGCAAACCGCGTCAAATGTATCGTGACGGTAGGCGTTGTGGCATTATTGCACTCAATAAACTGCAGCTGGTTACACGATTTCACTGTCGGAACGCTTATTTGTACCGTTACCGATTCTGTACATTGTTTAACATATTGACTCAGTGCCAGAATGTGTTTGTGAAATCGCCGATGTAGACACAAAACGGTCCTTTATGTCTTCTGAATTTTTATGATATCTGCGGTGACATATGTTATAAGATTTATGGAAATTATACTTTACAAATAACCAAATTCAACGTTTTTCAATAAGAACTCGAATTGGATAGATATTAGCTACAATGAATCAAGTCTGTATTTTTTAAAAAAAAAATCACCAGTATATTTAAAACAATAAATTTTTCGTATTAATAGAATTTGAAATCAATATAACGTTATTATTTATTTTTCGTTATACATTATTTTTCAATAGCAGCTTATTTTAAAAATACATTTTTTCATATTTCTATATTTATGTATTGTCTTTATTAAGAAAAGCAATTTCTTTCAATTACATATATATATATATATATATATATATATATATATATATATATAAATGTTATTGAATAAATTTTATACATATATTTTCTTATTAATTATAGCAACGAAAAATAAAACTCAAAAAATCAGAACAAGAGGTAATATTGAATGAAAAATAAAAATTGTGTATTCAAATAAAAATACGAGACGAATTCAATAACTCTGACAAATGTATATATTAGTCTGTTTGCTGTATTGGTATTGTTTCTTGTAAGAAAAACAATGCCATTAAAAACTGTAAAGAACTCCGTGCAATGAAACTAAATGTCGTTTAAAATGTGTAACAAAAATCATTGAAAACAACAATAAAAGTAACATGAAAAGTTTACAAATCAGACGAAAGAATAAAAGAACGAGATTTCTTCACAAGGAAGCTTGAATAATTTTAAATTTATATACAAACACACACACACACACACACACACACATATATATATATTAATATTTTTTTTCGCAAAATATAAAATAACTCACAAAATTTATTTTAAATGAAAAAATATTATCAGAGATTTTATTATGATTTTGTTTGATTTTTCTTATCAGTCATATATATATATATATATATTTATGTCTTTTTCAATTATAGCTATAAATAATAATAATCTGATTTTGAAAACAAGGTACATCTTTTTATTAAAATTGTTAATTAAAAAAAATATCAGAGAATTACTTTGAAATAAAAAATTCTTCTAATTAGTAAATATATATATAATCAAAATTATATCCACAAATTGCTTATTAAATTATTCCATATTCCTTAAATGTCATATAAAATTAAAAATCTTCCTAATTAGGTATTTTTCGAATAAAAACAGCAATCGAAGATAAAGCTCTCGAATTAACAAATTGCAAAAGCTTTATTTGATCATAACAAGATGATATCTTATATTTTTGTAATCTTTAAAAAAATTATTGGAACATTCTATGCCATTTTTATATTATATTTGTATTCTATTTTTCAATAATTAGGTTTTGGTCAATCAAAAATAATCAAAATTATCATAAATCAAACTTAATATCGCATATAATTTAATACCGTAGATAATTGATTTTTTTTTTTAATAATTACTTAATATTTTCTTATTATATCTTTGCATATTTGAATTCTTAATATTGAAATGTTATTCTACTGTATATAAATTGATTACATAAAATCATATATATATATATATATATATATATAAACAATGATACTAAAATAAAAACCTAAAATGCTTGTATGAATCAATAAATTTTTAATTATTTTAATACAATATACATTTTTCAAAAAATATTAAAAACAAATCAGAATTAATTAAAACAACTTGTATTTAATTATTATAATAAAAATAAGTACTTAACTCAATCACTTAAAATTTAATTTATGATTAAAAAAAATGCAACTTTGAAAGATTTTTCGAAACTCTGATTCTAAAAACTTTTATCTCTTCCTTTATTTTCAATTACTCCAAGCAATCTTTTGGTCATACTTTCAACAAATTTTTGAACACTTGTCGATGGAGATGCTACAAACTTTTATATTAATAATTTAGAACTTCCAAAAAATTTTAAAACTAGAGAAATCAATTTATTCTGTTGTCATATTTAATTTTAAACATTTATATTCATTGAATATAAATTAATTTTCAGTTTGTTTTGATTTTCTTCTTAATTCAACTGTGATTATTTAATAAGTTTTCTCTCTCTCTCTCTCTCTCTCTCTATATATATATATATATATATATATATATATATAATTTTGAAGTAATAATTGCAATTTTAAAGACCAATCTAAAATTTATATCAAGAAATAATCGACCATTTTCAACATGAAGAAAATATTGAAAACTACTGAAAAATAATTTGAGTCATTAAATTTATCAGTTATTTAAAAAAATGATTATTTTTTAAAATATTTATTAATATGTAATATTTTAAAATAAAGTTATAATAAATATTTGAATTTTAGCTTAAAATAATTTTAAATAGAATATTTCTAGAATGTTATTCTCTCATGTATATATTTCAGTTGTAGATCAATATACTTTTTATTGAATTAAGTAGAGAATTGATTTTTAATTAATTGATTACAATATTAATTATATTTTCAAATTCTAATAAATTTACATTTGTTTTATTGTTAAATATAAAATTTTAATAAGCAATATTTCATATTAAATACATTTCCCTCATTTTATTTTTAATAAAATAACTATTAATGTACTTTTTGATTTAATCTCTGTTATTATCCATGAGACATCGATTTCTTATGAATAAATTTCCTTATTCAGCTCTATATATAAACATATATAAAACCAACGTATGAATGTATTTTTTTTATAAATTATTCGCCATAACTTGATATCGGTTGACATCAAATTGTATGGAGGCACATAAAACGAAGAATTTATGTATAAACGTAGTGCGTAATACGACACGATTTCAAATCTGAATGATTTATTTGAATAGGAAAATAAAATGAAATGTGTAAAAATGAGTAAGATCAAATCGATATAAATGGATTGAATGTCAATAGGAAATCAGTCAAGCAACTTTTAGTAAGTGAACTCACGACCTTAGACTCTAAGTAGTACATTGAGATATCGACTGTCAGTGTACGAAAGTAAACGGTCACAAAAATTCAACGAACCTCGACCGTGTGCGGACGTAGAACGTCGTCACCATTATTGAACGAGAGATTTACGGTGATCAAAATCCAATCGTATCTATCATATGATAACGATTATTGAGTGAGTAGGTGATTTTTACTTTATTTCACGCTTTTTGGATATTTTTCAGTTGTCTAGAAAAGAACTTATAAATAGAATTAACCATCCATCTGTGAAATATTTGAAAAAATAATGTATTACATTTATTCTACTCATTTTTTTAATATAAAAAAATAATTAAAATTATTAAAATTTCATATTTCTTACAAATAATTATCTCTATTTAATTCAAGTACTTTTTATTTGTATGAATATTTTTTAAAAATATATCTAAAACACTTTTATATTTTATTTATAAAATTATATTTTTTTAATAAACCATTTTTAATTATAGTAATGTCTTATTAAATTAGTAATAGTCAATAAAATAATAAAAAATAGTTATAAACAAGAAAATAAAAATTGTCGATTGATTTTTTTATTTACTTTACTTCTTCTTATAAAAATGCTTTTAACTGTAAAAGAAATAAAAAAATAAATTATATATATATATATATATATATATATATATATAAAGTATTTATTTATTTAACATACAACCAAACTTCTCTTTACTATCATTGACTAATAAAAGTAAAACTTTTATTTTTCATAAACGCTTAAAATAAAAGTTTTATTTCTTTTTGTCTCTGTAAAAAAAAATTATCAACGACAAGAATAAAGAAAAATCGTTATGTCTTGTCACAAATAATTTTAAATTAATTTAATGTGTCATTAAAGTTTTCTTTTTATTTCTTTGCATACAAATATATGACTTGTTTTCAAATCGATCAATATAAAAAAATCATCTTTGATATTAAATTTATTTATTTTAATATTTAATTTAAAAAATAGAAGCAATTTTATTTATTTTACATTTGACAACATAGTAATTAATTTGCTATCTACTAACTTTCGAAATATCATTTTATATTTAATATTAAAATTTATTTACATAATATCAAACGATATCATTATTAGATCCAAAAGAAATTCATCTTTTATATTTTTTTATTCATGCTGTTTATCTATTCAATAGTACTTTATGATTCCAAGAAATATTTTTAGAATCTATGTTATATTTTCACTCAAATTAATTAATGTCTTGAATTGTTTATATACAGTGCAATTAAAAAAAAATAATTATCTATTAATAATTTATTTAATACCTTTTAATTACTAAATCTCACATCTACAATTCAAACAGTTTCTTATAATTAAAAAAAAAACATTCAAACATCTCAACAAAAAATTTAATAATTGATAATAATTTCAAAGTAAAAAATTAAATAATTCATTTAAAAATATTTATTTTATTTATGTTTTAATAAAATTCTTCAAATAAAACTCAAAACCATCAAGTCATTGTCTTTCTAATATACATTTAAGGCAATGAATAAAATAAATTGTTTTATATTAAATAACCGGAAATGAAATTTTATCCGTATTTTTTTTTAAAAAAAAACGCATATTTATAAATGTACTCCGCTGTAAATGTATTATTTATTAAATATGAAACAGAAATCAATTTGTTTTGGTATATTTTGCTTGATATTTTAAAAATTCAGTACATGTTCCATTATTTTTTAATTCTTTATTTATTCACTTGGGATTTAATAAATAAAATTGTTTCAATACATTTAGCAAAAAATATCAAAATAAAAACCGAGGAAAAAAAAAGATTATGGTTTGAATTACAAATGGTTATTTTTCAGTTAATAAACTGATTTTATTTGATAGTTTCACTAATATTAAATTAAAAATACTTTATTAAATTTCTGTATAATTTATTCCAAAAAATAAAAGACACGTTTTTAATAAACAGATTTTCTATTCTTTTTTATATTTATAAGTAGAAGTTATTAAGGTTAATGTCAGTTTGCATATAAAGTTCATATTGAATTATATTAAATTTACAACAACAAAAATTACATTAAAACAAGCCAGTAATCTGATTTACCTCACAAAAACTATACATACATGTTTTTACAAAAGCAACGAACTTGTATATTAAATTGCCTGTGACAGTCAACAAAATGATTTACATTAATCAAAGTTTTAATTTTACTAGAACATTTTGCTGATAACATACAACTATTTTTGTGAAACTGAAACTTGCTGTTTGTTTCAATCAAAATGCAGTTCATAAATTTCATTTATATTAAATCTATTATAGAATATGACGATTCGATCGCATTTGATTTAATGACAGTTTTATAGCTAGAAGCAACAATTACATTGCATAATGTCAACATTTTAATTAGGTCATGATTTTCAATTAAAATTATTTTATAAACATTGTGTACAAATTCAGTTATTTTTAATAAAATATTTCTATTTATTATATTCGAAATGAAAATGAATCAAACTTTGTAAATAATTTATCTTTTTTCTGCATAAAAAATATTTGTTTTCTATCACAATTTCGAAAAAATTCTTATATATTAATTAATTAAAATTATTTCCTCAATTTGATATAATAATATATTAATAATAATTATGATCTAGCACTAAAAAAGGGTTAAAAATAATTTTAATTCAATATTAAGAGATATTTAAAAACGTAATACGTTTGAATATGAAATATACTTTTCATATTCAAACGTATTACGTTTTTAAATATTTTTTTTAATATTGAATTAAAATTATTTTTAACCCTTTTTTAGTGCTAGATCATAATTATTAGAATTAAAATATTTTTTTATGAATTTCATTAGAAATTCAATTGAAATAAAACTAGTATACTCATCAATTTCTCCATATTCGTTTGGTATAATAGCTAATTCACTTTTATATAGGATGTTTCTTAAACGTGATAGAATTTTAAATTAAATCCCTATCGAAATTTTATCTAAACTAAAAAACATCTTTAGCATACATTTATATGTACGTACACACACAAAAACATATATATATATATATATATATATATATATATATATATAAAGGTGTTTTTAGATTAGATAGAGCTTTTGATAGGGTTTCAATTTAAAGTTCTGTCACACTTAAAAAAACACCTATATAAATAAATTATTCATTTCAACATTCCGTTGATAATATCCTAGCCATTGAAATTATATAAAAAATTTAAAATCATTTTGTAGAGTTGAAGTGATACATTTATAATATATGAAATGTAATTTATTGTTCAGAACCAATTTAATTAAATACCTAACTGATTTTCATTTTACTATCCAATTTTTCAATACTGATTCTAAAATAAATCTCAAAAAAAAACACAAATTTATTACAAATAGAAAACAATTTACTTATAATATAACTTGAATCATTTCATATATTTTTTGTTATATTAACAAACTCATTGTTAATCTCTCAACAAAAAAAAATTATAACAGATGGTTTTAAGCAAATTAATAAACGTCCAAAAATCGAGACAACTGAAACTGTATTCACTACTGATTACTGATAAAACCTATAGATAATTATTTATGGAAAAAATTGTTATGTGATAATAAATCTTTTTTTTATTTATTAAAAATGATCTTAATACTGTTAGATGCTGTTAAATTTTAAAAATATTTATGTGAATTCCCATAGATGGATCATATAGAAACATAGAAAAATTCATCGAAGTAAAATGGAATGGAAAAGCATTAAATTACTCAAAGTAAAAATTTTTGTGAGAGGTCTTCATGTAGCTGTGGATAATAAAAAGCTGCTATTAGTGATGATATATATCATCATTATCTACCCTTCTCCATCCACTGCTGGATAAAAAAAACTTTCCAAAAATGTTCCACTTCAACCTATCTAATACCTTTCCTTCTAGACTATTCTAACAAATTTCCTAATGATATATATGTATATATATATATATATATATATATATATATAGGATTTTCCAATAATAGAATGTCAGTCATTTGGCAGTTAGTGACAGCCATGTTTGATTTTTTTAACTCATTTTGACATTTCAACTCGTTATAATTTGGAAAATTATCATGAAACGTTTAACATTTCAACAATGCTTAGAAATTGTAAGAACTTCAATAGACTTATTGTAACAAAAGTTTAATGAGTTCATTATTTCACGAAATGGACCCATCAATTTGCCCTCAAGGTCATGTTATTTAATTCCATTGGATTATTTTCTGTAGAGTTATGTGAAATCATTGGTTTATTCTGATCAACCACAAACAACAGAATCATTAAAAATAAATATTAAATGTGTAATTAATAAAACTGGACCACAATTATGTGAAAGAGTGGCTAAAAATTGGACTAAATGAATGTACTATGTCAAGCGAAGTCGTGGTGGTCATATGAGTGAAATTGTGTTCAGCATTAACGCCATAGAATATGCTTAAAAATTAAAAAAATAAATAACTAATTAATTAAATACTTTTTGTTCTATTTCCATTGAAACTTCTGAAGCGTTTATTGAAAAATCCTATATATATATATATATATATATATATATATATATATATATATATATATATATATATATAATGCTGATACAACAACAATAACTTAATAAGTGTCAAAACGACAAAATCTTCCGAATGTCATAAATAGATGCAAATTTTTCGAATATATCTTATAATCGATACGTCCTCGTTAATGATTTGAATACTAACTTCCAGTTTTCATCGCTTGTGTGAACAAAACTTTTGATAAAGAACAAAATATATAGTCGTGTTCGTACATGGTGCGACTTGACGATCGTAATCTGTTCGACGTGGTGCGACACGTGCAGCTGTGCACGCTCCGTGGTCCCGTGCGTGCTGTGCAAACCGCACGCCAACATTCAATTGCGCCATCAGCGGTGGTTGTACTTACCTGCCAGCAAATCATTAACACCTGTAATTTTCTGAAATAATCGCCCGCCTGCTTGGCACATAACAACAATAGCAATGCAGTGCTGTGTTGTTGTAATCGTAAAATATAAGTATAGTTTTGAAACGGCAAAATTAAAAACTGCGATAAGAAATGTTTAAGAAAATTATGTGCCATTCAAGATATATGATTACGACCTTTAATTTTTATTCACTGTTGTTAAATGCGATTTTATTCTATAACTACTCTATGATTTTATATTAATATATAATAGTTCAATGTATTAAATACGTACAAATATATATATATATATATATATATATATATATATATATATCCATATGTGTGTGTATTCAATAAGAATCCATTTACAAAAAATTATAGTCCACTTAGCCAGAACTACAAATTCAACATATATTTCAGAAAAAAACGTTTATAAGTTTAATAAATAATAAAAGGTGCCAAAAATTATGAATATATATATGGTCATCGAAATGTGACGCCTAGACTTATATTTTATTTAAAAAAACCATGTGTATAGGGTGGTGTATAGAGAAACATGTGTATAGTTTCTTTTTTTCTTTTTAATAAAACACAAATCTAGGCGTCACATTTGGATGATCATATATAAACGTACAGAATATGTAATGAAATATTTTTTTAAAAACCAGAATCATTTTTCAGTACTTATAAATGCAAATAGTTTAGAAAATGTATTTTAAATGTGTTTTTAATATTTAAAAATATGAAAAAAATTATTTCAATTTTTTTGAAATACATAATATCAAATATACAGATACATATATTTTTTTCTCTGAAAAATTTTATATTTATTATATAAAGTGACACAACTGAGACTTGAATACTAAAAAATAGTAAATGATAATAAAAAAATAAATATATGTCTAAATCTTTCGATTTTATTTGAACCACCCTATAGTAATTAAGTAACAAATATAATATTTTATTAATAAGTGAAAGGAATATTTAATTAATGTCAATAAAATATAATTATACTAAAAAAAATATTTTTACATATAGAAATTTATATTGTATATATCAATTTTTATTGTTTATTAGAAATTTAACAAAAATATTTCGTTATAAAAATTAAATAATTTCAATTTATCAAAAAATTAAATAAGTTAAGAATTAAATTACTTACTAATTTGCTTGAATTTACGTTTAATGAATAAAAAGTAGAATTTGATTTTTCCAAAAAAAATATCTTTGTTATTATTTTTTTTAGTAAAATATTCAAAACACAATATAAAATACTTATATATGAAATAAATATTATTTTACGAATATATCCTATGTTAAAGTTTGTTTTGAAACTGTGGAAAATTTACTTTAACACAAATTAATTTTTATCCTCAACAAAAAGGTTCTGACGATGATGGAATCGCCATCGAAATGCAAATCAGCGGACTATTGTTATAAACAAAAAGTGAACAATAAGTGATTATTGAACACTTCATAACCATTGTGGTGTTGGGGATAAAATTTAATTTGAATTTATATATTTCAATAAAAATATTTTTATACAAAAAATATTTAATAAAAGAAATTATTTAAAAATATTCAACAGTTACTTTGACTTAAATTGAGATATATGGTATTTATTTTCAAATAATTACATTGTATTAATATATAAACTCAAAAATAGTCATCAATTGAATAAATAGAAATTATTTTATAAAATACATTGAATTGAAATCACTAATGAAATTAATTATTAGCCAATAAATAATGAATTCGAGCACCTCATTGTATGTTATTCATTATGTTATCTTTTATTAAACAAACACTTTTATGCACGGTACATAAAGCAAATAGTTATTTACATAAAGTACATATAATTTATCTTGCATATGAATAGAATATAATATCAATATTTGTACAAATTATTTCAAATCAAATAAAACATGTTTTTATTTTAACACAAGTTGAGACTATTTCATTGATTTAGCTATTAACTCCTGTTTTATTTCTTATAAATTTTAAGCCATGCTATTTGTACATTATATATATAATAAAATGTCATTTATCATTTATATTAGTAAAGTAAAATGTATTCCACGAAGGTCATTGAAAGAAGAAAAAATCTAAATTCCAATCTTTAAAACTAATATCGTACAAGCTGGTGACTAACAAGCAAAAAATGGTTACAGATAATATAAAAAATGAAATACTTTTCCACATTTTTCATTTTATGTTTTAATTGTAATCATTTGCACGAGAAATATAAATTGCATATTTTTATAAATATTTAGTATATCATTTCAAATCGTTTAAGTATGCATATTACAATTGAGTCGCACGAAATCAGTTCATGCGGCTTACGCTGTTGACAATTTTATTGTCAACGATCATATTTTCTGTGATGGAAAGATTACATAGTAACTATTTCACGGAATTAATATTGCAGAAATGTCGCATGTGCGCGTATTTAAACGTTTATTGATATAAAATATATTTCAATACTTAAATTGTTATTAAAATTATTTATATATATATATATATATTCTGATAATCTATATAAAATATCCAAATATTATTTAAAGTTGAAAATATTTTATCTAAAAATATTTTTTTTATTATTTTTCAATTTATTTCCTACAATTGGTAACTTTCAAAATTATAATTCATTTAATAAAATAGAATATATACGAATATTATTAACATAAATTTAAGTCAATAAATAATTTTGAAAATAATATTTTAATACCAAAATACAATTTTATTTGCACTTACAATTAGTTCAGAAATATAATTTCTTATTAAAAAAAATTATAAAATAAATTTATATTCATCTTTTTCTAGAAATCAAAAACTTGTTTCATACTAAGTAATTAGAATTAGACGGTTTTTAATATTTTGAAAATACACAGATTTTATAATATCAATTATTATATTATTTTTTTAGAAGTCACAATTGTATTGTCATTCAAAATTTATATATTTTTATCAAAAAACTAATATTGAGACTGAGAATATTTTGTTTCTTTTTTAATGGAATTAGTTTTGTTTATGTTGACCTCTGTTCAATGTCTTAGACTGCATATTTGTAAAAATTATATTTTTAACTCTTCAAACACATAAATATTTAAATAATAAATAAGGAAATAATTCCAATTTAAAAATAATTTAAATTATCAAATTTATTTCAGTAATTATCAGTTATAAAAAAACACGAAATAAATATTTAAAAAAAATAAAATCCTTAAATTTCGAATATTTATAGCAATATATAATAAATTTCTGGAACAAACAAAAATGATTTAATTTATCAAACGAAACTATTTTCTTAAAGACAATTTATTTTTTTAATTTTAATTTAAAAAAGTATGACATTTATGAAAAAAATATGAATTTTAAAATCTAACACATATTTGTACAAACTGAAATTACTTTGAATTTTATAACTTATGTAAATAAAACAATATAACATAAACTTTATATAAATAATTTTGAACTCTCTTCAAATGAAATAAATTATTTGAAGCATTCACAAATTATCACGTTCAAATATTATTTGTGAATAATAATGTAATAAAAAATACAATTATTATTAAACAGAATATATCTTGGAAATAACGTAGTAATGAAGTCATATACAGAATTTAATTAAATTTTTAAGCAAAAACGAAATTACTTTTCCTCGATATAAATTCGTATTATCTGTTTAAACTCCATTAATAACAATACCACGTATATTGCATGAAATGTTTTCATACCGAACCCACCCACAGTTAATGATTCTAAAGACCTTTGGATAATTCTACAGCCGATGGGTGACGAACACGTAAAATATCTTACAAGACATTTTGTTGGTAAAACATTATCACTCTGTCTGCTTGCTTGTTTGGTTAGGAAAATGAACAAGCACGCTTTACAGATCTTATCATAACAAGAATCTCTCACTGGCTTTATTTTAAAAAAATCAGGTTAAGTCACTATGAAATTTATGATCTTTAGGTTTTTTTATAAAAAAAATCCTTTTTTCTATCATCTACTGTTATTGCATATTATATTCGTTTCTTAATATTTTTTTCTAACAGGTAGAATAATATATTATTTTTTATCATTGTTTACTCAGTTTTATTATTACTACATTTTATTACATAAATTTAATAATAAATATTTTATATTAAATTATTGAACAAATTTCCTACATGTATTTTTTATATTTATAAAGAGATTTTTATAAAATACTAGATAATATCAAAATTTAATATGAATAACAAATTTGTTTTTTTTAAAAAATATTGTTTAAGTAAATTTACTTTAGAACAACAAATATTTAAAATTAATTAATATTTTTTAAAAAAATTAAGGGTCAAATATACAAATACTTTAATAATCATTTTTTAATTGTTTAATAAAAAATAATTCATAACCATCTATCGGTCATAATTGTATTGCAAAAAAAAAAATTATTTTAAAATTAATTCAATAATCCCTTATATTATTTATTATAATTTTCAATAATACAAAAATATTCAAATATTAAATGAATATAAATAACGAGTAATATTTTTGTTAATTTAATACAAATAAAATATTAACTAAAAATTCTTTTAAAAGTTAAATATTTTTTAAAATCAAATTCCATTAAATAATCTAACACAAATGTTTTTATACAGAAACTTTTTAATTTTGTCATGTTTTATTAATTATATTTAACTACATAAAATAACACAAGTAGTTTTTCATTTATCGGAAATTCAGTTGCATTTTAAATCATTATTTGACTTTTTCATCAGTATCAATATTTAATTTTTTACTTTAAAAGCGTATGTCTGTTTAACTAACGTTTGAGTTACAGGTGTATTAAACAAAAATGTTCAAATAGGGGTATTTGATTTTAATTTATGTGTAGAAGCTAAAAGTTTGTGGTGAGAACTTGTTTAGGAACTTTATATAGTGTTTCAATCCTTTATGTTTACTTTTCAAACTAGCAATTAACGGTTTCTGTGTTATAGTAATTTATAATCAAAATTTCAATTAAAAAGTTATTTTATACTTTCATAAATCTCTACTAAAATATATATCTTATTAATAATTACAATGTTCTTTTTAATTAAATATCGTATTTTTCATAAAAACGTATAGTTGATCTAAAAAAATATTTTTATTTTTGAAATTCTAAAGATCAAATCATTATAATTATGCAATGTTTTTACCATTATTGAATATTTAAATGAAATGTATTTCCTTAAAAATCAACAACAATTATAATTTTTAATTGATATTATTTTAATAAAAAATTTTATATTGAAAATTGCACTGAAAATGTACTAATAAAAAATATTATACAAAATTCAAATTACTTGACTTCCATTTTTATTATTAAAAATTAGTAATATGATTTTAAAATAATTCTTTTAATCTTATAATGAATTAAGTAATTTGTAATAATATAATTCATAAAATTATAATTTATTATTTTAATTTCTTATATACATATAATATTTCAAATTTCATTAAAAAAAATCAGTGTTGTATTTAAATATTAAAAAAATTAACAACTATACATTAAAATTCATTTGATTTGCAACCAAATTTTCAAGGTTACCAATATTTCAAATCGACTAATACATAGAAACATTGTTATATAACTTGAATAATCTTTCTTAAAGAACAACAAAAAAAGTACACACAAAATTTTATTTGTTATTACGTTATTTGTATTTGTTATTGAATACCTATATATCTCTTAAAAAACTTTACTTGTATCGTAATGGTCTTCTATTCAACCTCTATTCCTATTAGCAGCATAAGTAGAAAACATTTCTGTTCAAACAACCTTACTATTGAAAACCAATTTCCAAAGAATTGACGAGCTTTGGAAAACAGATATTGTGTTGTATTCTGAAAACTAAGGTCAGTATTTTATAAAGCGATCTGAACAATCAAACAGAGATATACGTGAAGAAAAAAATCAAATAGAACATGTACTTTATATATACATATACATACATACATGTATATATATATATATATATATATATATATATATATATAATCATTTTATTTCGTTGTAATATATTGTAAAAACACAATATCCTCAATCAAATATTTGAGATAAATTCGAAAAACATTTATAAAACATGTACTTTACTTTTTCTTTTTCACGAATATTTTTCTACTTATCAGTAATTAATATTTTATAGAAATTGAAATATAATAAAAATTGAATGAATCTTTTTCAAAAGTTCTTTTATAAGAAATAATATTAAAGACAAATTATTATTATTGATAAATAAATAGAATTATCGTTCATAGAAATAATAAATAATTTTTTTAAGTACTTAAAAATTGATTGATTTATTTCCAATTATCAGATAATTAGTCGTATTTCCTAGATTTCTGATTTTATAATTTTTTAAAAATTTTTATAACTCCAATTTTATATTTGTATAAAGATGTATTATTCTTTCAACTATTTTGTTTGATACTACAACTAAATTTATTTTCATAAATGAATGCCTTAGTAAGAAAAAATGAAAAAAATTCTTTATTGATAGTAAAATATTTATGATAGTCTATAGTAATTAATTATCCATATATATAAATATGTGTGTGTGTATAAATTAAATAAATAACTCTATATGACATAGACGACTCTATATTGAAAATGTCACAGAAGGCCTTAATTTTTACACTACATATAAATTTAAATCTCCCAAGAGAAGCATTCATGGCTTTTAGTAACTATAAAACCCTGATGCTATTTTCTGAAACTGCGCTTGCAATTAAGTGAGCATGCATAGAAATACTTGCACAGTGGCTATGGATAGGGTTAACCTTTTATACACCCCAGTGTGACAATCAAAATTTTAATTAAGAAGATATGTCACTTTCGCTGTATGATATATTTTATAATAAACCAACATTTATGTCCAATTTACTTTTGAAACTATTTATTTCTAATTATTATTCTTTATGTTCACATATAAATAAATTAAATTCGATTCGAAATTAAATATACTCGTACAGTCTAATTAAAAAAATCATAATTGTTGAATCTGAGACATTCTGTGAATTGTATATTCAGTTTCTTATTTTATCATCAATCCTTTATATTATTAATCAAACAAATTTAAATGTGTTTTTTTAAAAAAAAAACTGTAATATTTAAAAACATAAGATATTTTCTATTAAAATAAAAATTATATAATTAAATTTCATAATATACAGTTGTTTTAACTGTAAATAAGAAAAAATCCTTAAACTATCAATTTTAAACCAAACAATCAATAAAGATTGAAAAAAATAACAAACACAAATGATATATTTTAATATACATCTAATAATACAAATTATAACTTGAACAAACAAGTATACATTCTATGTAAATTTTTCAAATGAAAAAATTATAACTTCGATGTGAAACAAATTCAGATTCAAACGGTTTGTCATTATATCACACAATATGTGATACGATAATGAAATAATGATAAAGCATCAAACAAAAACTCAATTTATATTAGTTCTGACAGTCACGCTGAACATGGCTAATAATAATAATCGTTTCGACATATTCATTTTAAACGTAACGTCGTTTGTGACACGCATGTTTGGATGTTACGTTTATGATAATTCTGTATAATTTCAAACGACCAAAGTGGAATTTTAAATTTGTTCGAGAAGCTAAACCGTGTTTATTGAATATACAACTAGAAATATTGAAATTAGTTCTGTTTAATTTTCAGTCGATCATTTAATTGGTAATTATTTTTTAAATTCGCTTATATACATTAATATATATTTTTACAGCTATATGTACATATACATACATATATATATATATATATATATATATATCGATCCATTTTTTATTGTAAACCTCTTTTATACAAGAATATTTTCATTCGTTTTATCTGTATTTTGCAAGTAGCCATAGTATAAAATGTACATGATACGATAGGCACCAATGGTCTGTAAATTTAAATCCTAGTTATGTCACTTTTTATTAATAAAAATGTCATGTTGAAGATTTAGAACCTTTGGCTGATATAAAATAACCTCAATAAAAAATTCAATGCTTATATACTTTCGTATTTATATATCCATATACATATATTTTTAATACATATACATATTTGTATATGTATATATATATATATATATATATATATATATATATATATATATATATATTCACATGAAAATATATAAATACATGTCAATAAAAAATTCAACACTACATTCATACATCTATTTTCACACACTTAAATTATATATCCACTAAAATCTATACTTAGTCATATATTCGTCCTTACACCACAAACTACATATATATATATATATATATATATATATATATATCTATATATAGAGAGAGAGAGAGAGAGAGAGAGAGAGCTTTTTTAGTTTAGATAGAACTTTCGATAGGAATTCAATTTAAAGTTCTATCACGCTTAAAAAACATTCTCTCTCTCTCTCTCTCTCTCTCTCTCTCTATATATATATATATATATATATATATATATATATATATATATATATGTGGTCATCCTTATTTGATGTCTAGATTTGTGTTTTATTAAAAAGAAACATGTGTATAGTTTTTTTTGTTTAATAAAACACAAATGTAGGCATCATATTTGGATGATCCTATATGATAGTATTAATTAATTACATTTTTTTCATATTATACTTATTTGAATATTTTCTTCAATTTATGCAATATTTCATTACTCAATTTTAAAATTTTAAGAAAAAAAATTGAAATAAAAAACATCACAGATTGAAACCATAATGTCAAGTTCACTATATATAATTATTCTAAAATTTTGAATAATTTATTACTAATAACAAAATGTTTTCCTTAGTAATTTTTAATCAAATGTAAATTTTTTATAATTGGAAATTAAAAACTGTGTATTTCACAAAAACACGTTTTTTAAAATTGATTTTTTAAATATAAATCAAAATATATCATATTCATACATACATACACACACACATATATATATATATATATATATATATATATATAAAGAGATATTCATTTTATATAAAATAAACATAAATTGTATAAGGAAATGTTGAAAACAGCAACCTCCTTCATGATTAAATTTCACCGACAAATTCTGCACTAAAGAACTTTGTAAACATAACGCGAATATAAAATAAGCCTGTTAAATTTCGTATGATTTATGAATTATATATGTTTTTGCTTATAGTCAGCCAAGACAAATTAGAACCGTTCTCTAACTTAATAGATTTCATAAATTTTTATACTGAATTTGTTACTGGATCAATATTCGCCATTTACATGGATGTAAATGTTTTCATTCATTCTCATTATTTTTGATTTATTATTTCTTAATGAAATTTTTGTTCAAGAAAATCAATACACTTATATTTTTTTCATATTTGAGATTTATGAATAAGGCATATTCTAATTTATAAAATAGATGGTTTTTATTTGAAAACAAATATTTTTGTCCAAGCGTAATTTGTTTTTGTCATTTGATTTCTTCATTAATTATTGATAACCTGACAAAATATTATTAACTGTATGAAATGTTCTTTTCTCTTTATTATTAATGGATAATTTGTTATAAATACCACCAACTTTCTAGGATATCAAATCTGAATAACCACTCAAAGTAGATGTTATATGCTACTTTCTAAAGATAGAATCAACAATGAGTAAACAATAAATAGTTATTGAAAACTTGAAAAAAAATTTAACAAATATATAATTTTAAATATAATAATAATTATATAAAAGTATTTATTACGATTTAAAACCTTTTTTAAAATTTATTGTATTATTTCAGATATTTTAAATTTTTATGAAGGCTTATAAATACATTTAAAAATTTTTTTGGTATTATTGTAGAATACTGCAGAGTACTAAATACCTGTTATATAAATTTATTTTATACGACAATTTGAAACGTGACTAAAAACATTTCTCTAACAATATTTCATTTGATAAAACTAGATAAATAGCCAACGTTAATAATAACATTATTAGGTCTTAAAATAAAAATATATATCTTCATACCGTAATAATAATAACTTATGAATAACACTCGAGATCGTAAACTTTCATTCTATGCCTTTCACTGATGAAAATAACCAAGTAATTAATTTTCATTTCGTGTACATTGCACTGTTCCCCGCAACTATGCTTTTAACGTGTTTCTTTCCTGTTATATCCACTTTTAACATTTCTTGTTCGTTTTCTACCCTATTGTTACACCTCCTTTGTCCCGTTTGCCGTCATTAAAGGTGAAACTGAAAGGGCAACCGCAGACAACAAAACGTGCCTAGTGATCACGGCAATTCCAATGTCACTTTGTCTTCGTCCCTTTAATGATTTATACGTTTTCATTATTTATTGGTCGATCAAGAGCTTTGAAAGACTCAATCCATTATTTTCGCCTCTTTTATCTTTTTTATCGCTCTACTTAAGTTTTTGTGAACGAGTTCAATCGAACATCTTTGTTCACTTGATGTAAACAATAATTTATCAGTTATAATATTATTCGATAGTTCGGAAAATCAATTAATCGTTCATGATGAGTAATAAAACATAATATATAAACTGTGCCGATAAATACTTTAACTGATCTGTTAGTTTGACGAACATTTCTTTTACAAAATCTTCTTTTATATAAAATTGTCGCCAGTGACATACTTTTTATTATTTATTATGAAACAAGCTGAGTTTTTTTTATTCAATATTTAATAAATACTTGCAAGTATTTTTTTCATTTATTAATAATATTTATATTTGTCACGCAAAATATTTTTATTCATTAATTTTAAGTAAATTATAAATATTAAATCTTATTTAATGCTATAATTTGAAAAATATATTCTACTTTATAATATATTTTAATGAATATTTATATTTCTTTATATAATCATAAAAATAATAATTCATTCAAGAGATCATTTTTATTTTCTCAGAAATATATTAATTTTTTTAATTCCAATTCTTGTTTTTGTATTCTTAAAAAAATTAATGACATGAAATTTTATTTCACATTTAATATTTTGTTATGCACTTAAAAATAAAATAAGATAATATTCTTACTTTTAAATTTAATTATTTTTTCTTATATATGTATATTTATAAAATTAAATAAATAATATTTTTTATACTGTTTATTAATATAATTTATATTTTTACCAGGACACGAGCCTTTATTATATTGGAAACTAGTGTAAGAAAAGTTTTCACATTAGTGAGTCGTTTTATATTTTTTTATTTATTTGAATTCAGTCTATTTTAAATCACTTTACCTCAGGATATAAAAATATTTAAAATTTCCAATTTTGTATATTAAAAAATACATATTTTTTGTTGTTTATTTTTGATAATTTTCTATTTTGTTAATCATATTTAATTAGCTGTTATATTAAAAATTCATTCATTATTTATTTTTTGAAATATTTAAATTTATTTATAAATAAATTTATTTATTTATAAATTATTGTTTTTTTTAAAAAATAGAAAAATAAATCTATTAATATTTAATAACATTCTTAAATTGTTAATAGTACATTTGTAGATTTTTTAATTTTATATACAACTTAATAAACGAATAATTTTAATCGATATTAATTTCACTTTATTAACAATTTAGTATTATATCTCTATTTGAATTGCATATTTTTTCTACTACACTTAAAAAACACATAATTATTGTCAATAACTTTTATATATTAATTTGTAGTAACCTTAATATATATATATATATATATATATATATATATATATATATATATATATAAATATATTAATGACACTCATAAATTCTGCTTCGTTATTTTATCTAGCCTATGTAAAATAATCAAATCAATAACATTTTAAAAATTATCAACATTAAAATCACAATTACTATTATTTAAATTATAATAGTTTGTTTCTATAATATAAGTTATTTTCATTTATATTTTTAATTATATTTATTTTTAAATAAACTCAAATACTTCTAATTTTCTTTATAAATATTGCAGTTATTTAAATAATATAGAAAAATTTGAAATTTTAAATAATATAAATCTTTATATAAAATTAATATTGAAATCAAAATTGTTAACAAAATATATTAGAGAACAATATTTTATAATGATACAATCACAGGATCACAAGATTTTATCTTTTCTGATTTAACATTCGATTCTTTTTGTCTTATCTCTTCTCTTCTGAATTCTAAGACATTTATGTTATCCCAGACTAGACATGCGAAAAATTAAATGCAGTTTGCTTCAGGTCAACCTCAACGGTTTGAAGAACAGAATTGCAATTTATATTGTAACCGTTGACGTTGACGTGCTGCAACGTACATAGATTGAGCTCGAATATATATTGCTTAAACAACGTCATGTAACAAATGGTGCTCACGTTGGATGTATGTAATATGCATAACAAACTTCGGAAGTTTCTCATGCACATGGTACACAAACAGTTTGTTTACCTCTTTTTGTAAACTTTTTATTCATGTGTAAAGTTAAAAATGTAATTTAGAAACATCCTGTATTTTTATTTGATAGAAAATATAACTTAAAATCCAATTATTCCTAATAAATGATATATGTATTTGTCGTAAGATTACTTTTTATAATATTGTTTATTTCTTTAATTTTATATAAATTCGTTTATTTTTTGTAATAAATCTTGATTTTTAATTAAGTTTTTTAAAAAGATACTTTTTACCTTATATAAACAGATTGTTGAAAAAATCTTTTGCTCGAACATTTTGTAAATAATATATATATAAAATTTGAAATTTTATTTACATATATGTATATGTGTGTGTATGTATGAGTATTAAAAAAAATCATTTATTCGGAAAAAAATCTTAATATCTGGAACAATATTTTACTTCATGACTATATCATGTACATGTATGATCTGAGTTGTTAGATGGTCCTCAACTTTTCTCTATACTCGTATACTTTATATATCTCTACTTACAAAGTTATTATGTACTTAAAGTTCTCTAGGTCGCCGACAATTTGTCGACATTTTTCACCACATCGTTTTAATGTGAATAATTTCTTCTCCTGCATATTAGATTTTTTCTTTATTTTTTCTGGTATATTTCTTCGTATTGTTTTAAATATTTAAACACATAACTACATAAATATATATATATATATATATATATTATATAATGAGGGGGCAAAGAATTTGATAACGTTTTTAGGAGTTATTTTATTATATTATATACTTCTAATTTTGCTACACATATATATTAATATTTTTTTTTTATTACTTAAAATGTTATATAGTAACAAAAAAATAAAATATTATAAAATCTAATTAAAATGATAAATAAAATTAATTTTATTTTCTACAAATAATTAATCTTTTTTATTGTTGTCAGTATCTATTAATATTTTTTTAAATACACTAATAGTGAAATTTGTATACGTAATTAACTTACAAAATAATTATTTTTGTTCTTATGACTTGTTTTATATATATATATATATATATATATATATATATATATATATATATCGAATATATATCGAATATATATTTTATACTACAAAGTCACATTCTTAAAATTCTATTAAATATTATATAATTACTGACATAATTAATCTCTTCATTGTATTTTTATTTAATATTCTTATTTATCTCTACTGAAACTCTTTTCGAAATTTTGTTATCTATAGAATTTTTAGTCAATTTCATTAAAAAAGTAATTTATTTTTTTGAATCTTTAAACTGAACTCTTTATTAATTTACCTGTCAAATATTTCAAACATTTTAACTGATTACATTAAAAATAAAGAATAAGATTAATTCAGGAAAACATATTAAAATTATTATAAATAATTTATTTTAAAAACAAAATAAAATTATACTAATTCATATTATTTAATAAAACATCTTTTTTGATACTAAACAGAAATCATTTTTGATGAAACATATTTAAATATTTGAAAATGTTATTATGTAAATATGATTAAGATGTTTAATACTCAATTATTTAAAATGAGTTACTTAATTTCCGAAAGTCAATTCAATATTTATATACTTTTGATATTTTGAATCAAAAAGAAACAAAATTTGTATAAAATAGTTGCTTTAGAAGCATTCATATTGACACTGTTTGTGTTGATGTACTTGTTATCGCACCTGAAAATTTACCCTAACAATAAACAATGCAAGAATAACAGAAAATATACGCCTTGCAGCATTCAAGAAGATATATTCAAACATAACATATTAAAGCAGAGCATAGTGGAGACGACTAAGAAAACACTCCAGTTTTTTAATATATACTTTTTTAAATGCATATACATAGACGTTATATATATATAAATATATATATATATATATATATATATATATATATATATATAATTTTAATTATTTATTCATATAGATAATTTTCAATTAAATTATATAAATCATGTGTATACAAAGTTATTTTTTGTGTTAATGAAATAATAGCATTTAAAATATTGGTGGTCATATTTCAGGATCAAAAATTGAGAAATTGTAAATTCACTACAATTTTTTTATTTAAATAATTCGTGCAGTGAAGATAATTAATTTCCAACAAAAGTAATGTTCCTTATTAAAAATATAGTTTTTAATTACTAAATATTGATTTTTGATATTTTCTGAAAATTCCAAAATCTATAAAAATTATATATTTGTATCATAATATAAAATTTCAAATATAATATAATAAAATAAATCATATAGTTCTTTGAAAATATTTTCAATTGGGAAGAATAGTAATTTTTTTAAAGAAATTATCAAAAAAAGTTAATATCATTTTTTAACTTCAATTAATGATTAAGTAAATTAAGTTTTTCTCTAAATAAAATTCATTTTATGTTCAAAAATATAATTTTAATTATCGATTTATCTTGTTTAATACCCCACCTTTTATTTTAAGTGAAAAAAGTAAATTTTGAAAGAAGTTGATTTTTTGTGAAATTTTCCATACTATAGGTCGTGGTTTTTTTGAGGTCAAAAAATGAAAATTTTAAAAATCAATATAAGCCAATATTTTTTAACAGAAATCGACTATTTTAATAAAAATAGTCAATTTCCAACCAAAATAACATTTATAAATGGGATATATAATTTTTATAGCCAAACATTGAATTTTGGTCATTTTTCATCTTCTTCAAATTTGTAAAATTACAAAAATAAATTATTTATATTCATCTAAATAATATATTTGAATTTGAAATTTGTAATTCTGTCTCTATTGAATATTTTTAATTAAAAAATTTATGATTTGCTCTAGAGAAAATTGGTTGAATGCCGTAAAAATGAAAGTAACCTATTTTTGATTAAAACATTGACTGATAGACTAAATTTTAATTTTTTTTAAATAAAATTCGTTTTATGTTAAAAAATATGATTTTAATCATCGATTCACGTTAATTTATAGTTAATCTTTGATTTTGGGCAAAAAAAATAAATTTTTGAAGAATTCGATTTTTTATGAAATTTTCCATACTATAGGTCGTGGTTTTTTTGAGGTTAAAAAATGAAAATTTTAAAAATCACTCAGAACCAGTATTTTTTAATAGAAATGAATTATTTTAATAAAAAATAATTAAATTCCATCAAAAATTATAATTATATATAGAAAATATAATTTTTATAGCTGAAAATCAATTTTTAATTACTTTTGATTTTTTTCAAAATTATAAAATTAAAAAAATATATATTTATATTTATCTAAATAAATTATTTGGATTTAAAATTTGTAATTCTGTTCCTATTAAATATTTTTAATTAAAAAATTAAAGATTTACTTTAAGGAAAATTGGTTAAATGCGATGAAAAATAAAGTAACCTATTTTTGGTTAAAATATTGACTGATAAGCTAAATTTTAGTTTTTTTAAAATAAATTTCATTTTATGTTAAAAAATACGATTTTAATCATCGATTCTCATTAATTTATCGTTGATCTTTGATTTTAGACAAAGAAAATAAATTTTTGAAGAAATTGATTTTTTATGAAATTTTCCATACTATAGGTCGTGGTTTTTTTGAGGTCAAAAAATGAAAATTTTAAAAATTAATACGACCCAATATTTTTTAACAGAAATCGAATATTTTGATAAAAAATAATCAATTTCCTACAAAAATAATAATCTTAAAAAGAAAATATTTATTTTATAGCCAAAAATTGATTTTTAGTCATTTTTCATCTTTTCTGGAAATTCAAAAATTCTAAAAAAAATCATATTGATTAAAAATATTGTTTTTTTTTTTATAAAATATATATTACAAAAAAGTATATATTGGTTCAAAAAATATTTTGTGTAATTTAAAAACTATAAACAAATAACTTATATTATTTCCTTGCAATTTTAGTAAAAAATATGAGTCCTTAATCTATAAAAGATTCCGGGAGCTAATTTTTCATTTTAATATACAAATATTAAATAATTGTATATATTTAGCTTCATTTTAGATACGTGTATATCATATATATATATATATATATAGAGAGAGAGAGAGAGAGAGAGAGAGAGAGAAAGATGGATGTATTGTATATCTGCAGCTGAGTATATACCGTGTTAAAATCTAATTATATTAAAATTTTAATTATATTTAATATAAATATGTGTATATATCTACTTACATAAATTGAATAAAATGTTAATGAAAAGCAATATTTCATAGAGAAATATTAATTAATATGTATTTCTAGTGATAATTTTAGAATAAATAATATAATCGTGCTAAGTGAATGTAATGTCCTTATGTCATAATTTATTAACTATAGTAAATAACATAATTCAATTACATATTTATATACAAAACGTAAATTTAATTAAAGAAAAACGTATTAATGTTTTACTCTTGAGAATTAATCTTTCAAATTCAACAAAAAAATAAAAAAATGTAGGTCTACGGTTAGTGTATGCGTAAATCCGTCCATAAAGTTGAATATAGAATTACATAAGTCTATATACAGTGAACGGAATTCCCATAACTCTATTTCCAATTTACTAACGATAAAAATGTCTAGTTATTATTTGGTATTGCCACAGTCAGAAAAGTAAAACATACCAAAAAATGCATGTTGAACGTGAACGATAAGCGTAACGTGGAATGTAAACCCACAACTCCCGTAACGGTTAGCTACTAAATATTTGCCCGGCGAGGCATCCGTTATTCTTTATCTGGTAAGCATAAGACAGATTTATGTGCGCGCGTACGCGCCCCGCCAGGGCCCCACTCATACCACGATGCCCTGTGGAGGCCACTAGCCAATGCTTGCACGTGCTTTTGGAACGAGCGGGCGATTACCGACCGATACGAGCTCACCGTTCGCTTAGGTGTCTGTTGTACGAACATGCGTATCAAGATGGCTGTTCCATGAATGTGTTATTGAGTGCCACATAAATCTTTTACTGTCCAAAAAAGTTTCGTGTTTCTAACAAGTGGACTAAACTGAATTTACACAAATAATCGAATTACTTTGCATTTTATTGCATAGTCGAGAGTTGATCATATTTTTTTTAATTTCGATACATTTCTTTTGGATTCTTATTTTCACATTTTCCACAATTTCAGAAATTGTTCTATTAACTTGAAAGAAAGTACAATGAAAATTTTCTTTACCTGTCATTGAATTTAATTAGATAAGCCCAATCATTAACAAAGACAAAATGTTCATTTTTAGAAAAGTTCACTCTCATATTAAAAGAGATTTTTTAAATATTTAATTATCAATTAAATATAATATCTAAATAATTAGTTTATTGATAAATAAATATCCATGGACTCTACTTAACTATTTGATCAAACCGAATAATACTTCATATGCAGTCTACTTTCTTTAGATTCATACATTTTTCATACTTTCTTTTAACATAAATTTCAAGAATTTCCAAATAATATATACTACCTTATTCACTTTTTTATTATATACTCTTGAAATAAAATAATAATCACTTATTTATCATTGCTAAAAAATCTTATCAAAAACAAATTCTAAAGTAATAGCGATGTTTAACTGAATAAATAATCAAACGAAAAATTCTTTGTAACTGTAATTAAAAAGCTCTCACGACGTTAAAAGAAGAACATTTCAATTAAAGAAGACTGCTTTAAAAAAGAGCATAAATGTCACTGTGTAATTTTCTTATAATAGATTATGTGAAATATGCGGCTAAATCTAAATCGTTAAAAGTTTAATTTATATAAAAATATTTTTATAACATATTCATTTTGATATCACAATATTTCATAAAACTGTTTAATAATTATTTATTATTCACTTTATTTGCTGATGCACATTTCAAAGACCATGCCACTATCGTCAAAGTACTGCATTGTATATTATATATTTAGTACCACGTTACTTAGTTTTCTTTCCATTTGATTATTCTTATAATCGATAAAAAATATTTAGCAGATAATAATCAATAAATAAATTTAATTATAAAATTAATGTCAGTTTTAGTAATAAATTCTTATATAAAATTATTCAAATAACAGTGTTCACTAGGTAAACTAATTTCGTTAAATTCTTAATTATATTTGAAAATCCATAAAACAATCATCATAAATCGACTGATATTTGATATGTCTCATTTAAAAAATATTAAATAAATCAACAAATAAATTAAGTAAATAAGCAAATTCGAAAATGATTAAAATCTTAATTATTTTCACAAATTATTACTTCTAAATATTTTAAAAATTTATATAAAAAAAATCATATTTATTTCATATAAGTGATATTTATTTGTAATACTAAAAAAAGAAAATAAATTAAAATTTTTACTTGTATCTACGTAAAATGTGTACAAATAAAATATACATATTTTATTTATTTATACCATAAGTTTTTCAATTTCGATAATAAATGAATTTCATTATTATTGTTATTAAATTACATACTGGAAATGTAAAACACTTTAAAAAAAAACATTTCTAGAATTTCGTCTCGTGCACAAGTGAACTAATATATAAGCAGATATTAAATTACAACTGTAAATAATAAAATACAAATGTTATATTTGCAACAACGGTACATATTTCAAATTCTCATTCAATAATCTGAAATATTTCATTTATCTCGTCTGCACAACTTTCCGAGCATATAAATTACAAATTTATCCTTTTGTATCGCTTTAAAAATAATCTACGTTAAATAAGTACCATCAACCGTATTCGACCAATATAGTTTTTTTTGAACACCTTCCTTGGGAGCCGTAAGCAAACACCACGATGTCGTAAATTGAGGACTGATTCTACTTGCTCGGTTTTATTGAAACATAACAACTTTATCCTTTCGAATCGACACGGAGTTCTTAGAGCGATACAATCGCATCGTTGTCAAAGTAAAATACGTGTTGAAATTCGATTCGGGCACGATACAGTATCCGTTTCGACCTGGGTGTACGACACTGACGATATCGTCGATGAACAAAGGATCTTATGTTTCAATAATATAGGTTGCGGTCGACATGGCACAGGTCACGTGTTCCAAGATTTACAACGTGGGAACTGGGCGCGGCGCGAGCACCTGTCGACCGCCACCTCAGGGTGCTGTTCGATGCCCGTTCAACGAACACTGAGGAGGTTTTTCATGGCGTCGGAGAAGGGCGTGACGTTGCGTGTCGTGCCGAGCGCCATAAACTAACCACAACGTGATCAGTACCCGTAACCCGGTTGTCCGATCGACGAATATTTATATTCGTGTCCGTTACCCCAACTATTTACGTCAATCCTTCTTACTTCCAGTTGTTCTTCAACTCATGACCAACCTGTTGTGTCAATTATTTAATGAAAACTTTTATTGTGTGCTACCGACTTGAAATTATAACCTTGCTTCGAACCCATTTCCCAAGAGTTATTCGTTGATCGATACTTTTGTTCAAACTTATTTGACAAGTTTTATCACCACTCTATAAAGTACTGTTTTGAAAAGAAATTTCATCAACATACATACCTTTTTCACTCATCGTTTATTTTTTCCACAAAAATTCGTTCGGATCTCTTATTTTCTAAAACATTTCAACCTTTATATAAGGGATGAATAAAATAATAGAAATACTAAAGAACTGTACAAATTTCTTTATATTAAAGTTTCCGACAGACTGTCTTTGTAGAAACAGCATCTAAAAACAATTATAAATTTTATTGTAAGATTTATTACAGCAATTTTATAATTTTTAAACAATCCGTTTTAATTTTCCCCTATATGAACTAATTTTGATCATCTTCTTCTTCTAAATATCTACCATAATTTGCATGAAACACACATTCTTTCTATAACTTTCTTGATTTACGTTTCTTACCTCTTTTATTATATAAACTTTTTGAATATCTCTCTCCATTAATCCATAATAAATGATGAAAGTATTTTAAACTCATACATTCAAATCTTTCTATAATATCATCTGTTTCTAACTTCTTCACTGTTTTCTCATTCGTTATTTTCTCTATCCTATAAAGTGGCACAAATGAGATTGAAATAAATGATAATAAGGAAGTAAATGTATATTATAACCCTTCAATCTCATAGAAACTCCACTCTATAGAAATATAAGCACTTTATCTTAAATAATCTATTTTTACAATTTTCATCTTCTTATTTCAATATTCACAACTTACACTCAACATAGAATAGATTCAATTTGAAATTTTCTAATAAATTTTATTTCAAAAAGTACTGAAGAAATATCAATCGCATTAATTGTTGTTAAAGTAATTGATTATATCATTTCTCAGTTAATCTTTATCAGGTCTTCCTCAAATATATTCTAAGTACTTGAAACGTTTTATTCTATATAGCCTGATATATTATATTATTAATACTTCTTATGCATTATTTCTTACAATACTTCAAGAATACATTTTTGTTGATTATATCTAAGCTCAATCTATTATTTTTTGATACATTTCTAATCATGAATTTTAAATCAAATTTGTTCTGGGATAATTTGAATATTTTTCTATTTTATATGATGATATATTGTATTTTGGATTTTAATTCAGTCATATAGTTCACGTTATCTATAGAGAACCCAAATAAAATTAAAGAGTATAGATATATACATTCACTTCAGTATTATCATTTACTACCATTCAGTTTCATTTAAACCATCCTATATATAAAAGCTAATAAATTAATCTTTAGAACATTTTTTTTAAAAAATAAGATTGTTTATTGTACTAGACCTAATTATAAATTTTATATAAATATAAATTTCTTTTTTAAAAAATTAAATTCAATAAATAAAATGTTGATATTTTAATATATAACAGATTTTTTTAAAAAACATGTTTTAAATAAAAATATGTTCCAGTATGTAAATATTTTATTTTAGATAATACAATAATAAACATTTATAATACAATATAAACATTTTTCTACGCATATTCAACGAAAAATTTATATAAAAATATTTTTATCTGGTTAAGAAATATTTTATTTTTAATGGCAGATAATCGTTTAAAGAAAAATTACAAGATAAAATTGAAAAAAATATACCAGACAACAAATACTTTCAACAAAAAATAGCACAAGTGGATACTACATTTATAATAAACGGATACATGTTTAATATATTTTTCTAACAAAAGAAAAATATTAGTGAAAGGAAGAATAAAATTCTTGAAACTTTTCTTTCAACAGGTAATGTGGGTTTATACAAACATGCATATATATATATATATATATATATATATATATCTGTGTGTGTGTGTGTGTGTGTGTGTGTATTTATATAAGAATTTGAGTAAATGCAAGAGTGTAAACATACATATTTACGTTGTACACATTTTGTTATGTTGTATATACGTAAAATAAATCTTCCTAAAATTAAATACCTCTTAAGTCAACATGTAAAAAATTGTAAATATTGTATAAAATATATTATAATGATCATTTAATTCATCAAAATACGTACCAATTTATATTCAAAATAAAACATCGTAAATATTTTAATTCAAAATGTTATCTGTCTGAACAATTATTCGCATTCATCTCTTCGTGCGACTCAATTTATAAAAATAAATGAGTTGAGTATCGATCGTATTGTTGACAAATTGTTGACAGAAAAAAATATCTCTTCAACCAATTTAATTACTTGTTTATACATAACAAATCTTTAATTATTTTTTCACAAATATCTATTATTCATTTCTCGACCATAAAGTATAAATTTTTAAATTTTATTTACTTTATGATTATTTTATTATTCATGTATCTAATTTTTATACAGTTTTTAAATTTGTCAACGCGTAATATTTTTTTAATGAATATAAATTCTATCTTAAGTTAAAAAATAATATATTTAAATATTTTTTTAAAAAATATTCATCAAAAATATTTTTAACTTAATTATCTATTTTTTCTCCACAGTTCTAATTGATTATTGTTTAGATATTTCTAAAGAAAATTCAGATTTTTATAAAAAGACAAATAAATAATACAATTATTGTACTTAATTGTTATATTTTTCATAATTAATGAAAAAAATTTAAATTTGATTATTTTAAACAATTTTTGTACACCTTTTCTGTTCTCTCATTCATCCTCATTAAATTCTTAATGCATTTTTAAAATTTTATAAATTTTCGTCCAGTAATTTTACTACAAAGTTTAGTTCGTCCTTAACTCTAAACCTACTTCTACTGTAATATCTTTAAAATGCGATTTTCATGTAAACATACGTGAATATCGTATCTGATAATCATATGTTATGTGACATGGGTATATTATTTTACACCTGAGTCTAAAAAACCAGTATGAAATGGAAAAACAAACATTTATATTAATCAAAATATATTTTACGTTCTAAAATAAAGATTTTTTTATTTTTTAGAACTTACTAACAAAATTTAATATTTTTCATTTCCAAGTAATTATTCTACGTATTTTATATTCCAAGCAAAACTGTTTATTAAAAAATCAAATAATGTAAATATTAATATATAATTTTCCATATTTCGTTTTGGTATAGAACTTAACGTACGTAATGAAAAAATTACAATTTTTAATATCAAATTTACTACTCAGTTATTTTTATTATTTTTTTAAAAGTATTTACGAGAAAAAATATTGAAATCTAGCAAGTAAATTAAAATTGTTTTACAACAATAATCTTAAAAAATTCATTTACATATAATTTTAAATACATTATTTTAAAATAATTAAATGAGACTGAAAGAAAATGCTAATAAAAATTTTTACAATATTTTATTTTTCTTCAAACAATCTACAGTTTAAAAATAACATTTAATTTCATTTACACAAATACTTTTTAATCTAATAAATGTTTTCTTCTATTCTTATGCATCCATTACAGTTGTGTTTCATTAAAGTTAAACACTTGTTGAGCATATAATCACCTTCTTCAGTTATATTCTTCGATATATATTTTCTGTTTTGAAAAAAACTAGAAACTTTTTATTTTATATTTTAAATTGCACAATATGAATTATATACACTATTAAATAATAAAACTTGATATGAGTATATAAAAAAAATATTTTGGTGGCAAACAAAATCAACAAGATAAATTTGGGATACGAAATTCGACTCAGTAAAATGTCAAATACGACTGAATATTTTCTATTTTTTCTAAACAATTTGCATAGTACAAATAATTTTTTAAGTTAAATTTTTCTCTGTACATAAAAAAGCTTGTATTTTTCAAATGCAAGTTTTATAAAATCGTTAAAATTAATGTACAACTGAGAACAATATTCTCGTGTTATAAAGCAACGAATATACGTGAGAATTTCATATATAATATCGTTTGACGTACTGAAAATATGCATTGTGAGCATTTTCCTCACAATGGCAACTATAACATTCTCTGCCCCATTGAATGCGCCACATTTGAGGTACAATGCGCTTGATTGCTCTCTGAAATAAAACCCGCGAATACGTACCGGCTTTAGTGTGAAAATGCAATCCAAATCATCTTTAACGCGTATTCAGTCAGACGTAAAGCGTTTGCTCGTATGCTTTGGTTCGTTCGTCCGGCGTACGTGTCGACGAAGTTGAAACACGGTTTCCTCTAAAGATGAACGTTAAAAAGCTGAATGTCTATTATATATGTATGTTTTCATTTATAGACAACAATTAACTATATTACTATTCCATAAAAATGATGTACAATTAGATTTCCTTTTTACTGTTTTGTTTCAAGTTTCAAAAGGATTCTTTTCACTAATTTTTTTAATATAAAATTCTTACAATTAAATTAATATTTTTTTAATTAATTATAATTAAGCTAATCAGTAAAGAAATAATAATTTAATTTTACACAAACACACGCATATATATATATATATATATATATATATATATATATATATATATATTATTTATTTTATAATTTAGTAATTAAAATTATTTATTTAAAAATGATTCAAAATATTACACTAATTCTCTTTTTTAAAAATGAAGCAATTTCGTAACAATACTAATTTATATATAAAAATGTATGTCCCTAAATAAAAAATATATAAATATAATAGTTGTATTAAAATAATTAGTAAATATTTTTTTAAAAAAATAGAACATTTAAAAAGCTAAGTAAATTATAAAAAGATATATAATATAAAATATATATTTCATCGAATGAGTTAAGAAAAGAAATCCATAACAGCACTTAATTCAATACTCTATAGTAAAAAATAATCATTATATTTCATGGATAATCCAAGAGTTTTTCACTTTTCCAGTACCGACAATTTTTTTAATAAATGATTATTCAAATAAAAATTCGTCTCGTTATTCTTGACAATTAACGATTGAGACTTTTTTATTTATTAATTGAAATTAATAATAGTTTTTTTCATACTTAATAACTTTTATAACAAGTTATTTATAATAGAACATTAAAAAGTGACTTAATGTTGACTTACTCAAGTACTAATATTCAAAAAACTATTTATCGAAATGGATCAACCTCACAAATTTCACACCATAATTAATAAAAATAATTTAATATTTCCTGGGAATTTATAATTCAGTCATTCGATACCAAATCATTATTTAATATATCATTAAAAATCATAAGTCTAACAATAAATTCTAAAATGATGAAACCTTCTAAAACAATCTCTTAATGTTTTTACTGCTTTACTAAAAAATTGTTGATATAAATTTGTAAAATTAAAAAAATAGCTAATGAAAACGCTTGATTATTTTTGCTTCTCCGTATATAAAAATTCCAAAAAATGTATGCATGCATGCTAAAATTAATATAGGGCGGCCAAATGTGACTAAAGGATAGTAAAAAATAGTAAAGGATAGTAAGCAAATAAATATATATATAATATGTAAAAAAATAATTTCATCAATAATTATGTAATTTAATATTTTTTAATCAAAATAAATAAAAATTCTCTCTCAAATAACAACTAAAAATTTCAATTAATTCAAATTTAAAAAATATACTTAATTCAATTAAAGAAAAAAAGTTCTACTTTTTAATCATTCTGTATTGAAATATATTTTGATAATTGTTAATACTAATAGTAATTATTTAATCAATAAACTAACGACGAAAATAATTATATAACTTGAGTTAATGTATTTTGAATAAAAATCACGTTTTTCGAAAATAAATAAAGAAAACGTTGGACGTTCGTAACAATAAATAATATTGACTGAATAAATAACAGTTTGAAGCCGGAAAGAAAAAGATATAAAAATACATAGATTTACGTGGGCCATCAACAACATTCGAGTGACAATACACGTACAAATACGTGTTCTATAGGCATTGTGTCGAAAAGGAAAAAAGTGGCACTTTAGATAAGAAAAAAGTCTATGAATTAAAGTGATAATAGAGCGATCATGTAGCTAGCACAAAACGATGCTTACTGAATAAACAAAATGCTAGTTGGAAATTCTGCAGACGGAAAATGAATACGTATTTTATTTAGGTTGAAATTCGAAAATTTGTCTGAAAACACGAAAAAGAAAAACTATTAACAAAATGGAAAATCTTGAAAAGGGTTTTGCTCAATCGTAAATTGATAAAATCTCATGGCAACACGTATATATATATATATATATATATATATATATATATATATATATATATATATATATAAGGTCACTTAAAAGAAAGTTACAAAAAAAAGTTAGAACTTTCCCACTTTTGTGAAGTATGAATTCACTTTCTCGTTTCTAGCAACAAATTTTTTAAAAACTTTCCAAAGATAGCGTAAGGATAAGCAGTTTAAATAATGATTTCAGATAGGGATATACTTCGAAAAGAACGGTGATTGATTTTTGTCAGGATAAAGAAAAAGAATCAATCGACGATATTCATAAATGGATAAAGAATGAGATGATACTATGGACGGAAAATCTTTTTTAGTCTCTAGGTAAACCGGATAAGGTGATTTGTGCAAGAAAAGCCGATTTTTGTGACGCATTGCGGTCGCAAAACCACATCAACGGTAACTGTTTTTCAGGAACATGTTGATGAGTTTATAAGTAGTTATTAAAGCGGATACGAATTGAAAAGTAATGCTAAAAAATAATCGATTGCATATTATGCTATGAATCTGGGCGAGATGAGTTTTTCAACAAGTAATAAGAGATAAAAAGTACATTCCGGATTAAGTAATATTTTCATTTAGAGGAAATTTATATTTTCTGAAAATGTTTATTGTCTATATATCGAAATTAACATTATTTTGTATATTGAACAAACGACACTTTTGAATAAATTTGTATCTTGATAAAAAAAATATCAACTTGTAATCAAATCAGTCTTCTGAAAATTGATTTTAGTTATTTATTCATAAATCTTATTAAATCAAAAATCATTTTCAATTTAATAGTACTATTTTTGTTTTTTAAAAAATAAATTATCGTGCACTATAAAAATAAAATTCTTATTTTCAATAATAAATAGTCAAAATAAAACTTATATTTATATAAATATACAAAAGTATTTTCTTATAAATATAATTTTTATAAAAAAAATTATATAAAACTATTATTTATAAATAATATTCACTTTTTAATGTTTTTTATTTTGTATTAGAGGTTTCATATTTTTCAAAATACTACATTATCATTTACATCCATGGACATTAACAATAGTCAAATCCCCAATTAATCAATCAATAATTCCATTTTTGTTGAGGGAATTTTCATGACTGTATTTTCAGTTATTCAACATTTTAACGTTAGTTAATGTTCATAATTTGTAATTCAAAACATCTGTAAAGTTAATTAAGAATTATCATCAATTACACATTATACCTTTATGTCAAAATACTTTTTTCGTTGTTTTTTTTTTAATAAACTGTTAAAATAAATACATAGTAAATTTCAGCAACTGAATGTATATTAATTTCCAATTATTTATATATTATTTTAATACGTAATTATAAATTGTCGTAACGATCAAAAATCTTGTATTTTTTCCAGCAGATAAAAGCAATATAAATATGTTTGATAAATAAAATATCAAAAACGGACAGATGAAAATATTTTATGTAAATATATTTATAAATAAATTGACATTTTCAATTTATAAAGTTCATATTTTTTTATTATAATTAAAAATAATACAAAGATATTACATATTTTTTAAAACAAAATCAAATTAATGTACTTGATATTGAAATTATATCTGAATTAAAAAATATTTGATTCGAAAAGTAGCTCAAATGTATTAAAAAATTAAACAGATGATTCAATATAATCATTAAAAATAGTAGAAAAATACATTTATAAAAACTATGAACAGTATGATTTATTTAAATTTTTTAGATTATTTAAAATTAACCCTTATTGTTTTTTGCCTATGAAATATTTTAATCTAAATATTAAATCCATCCTTTAGTATTATTTGTTTTTTTTAATAATTCGAAATATGAAAAATTATTTTAAAATACTAAAGAAAAGTGTAAATTTATTTCGAAATAAATTTTATTTTTAACTACGATGAAAATATTTCAATTGTAATCTAAAAAACAAGAATAGATAAATATTAATATAAGTTTTTAAAATTTTCGAAATATACCAGAACTATGTAACTAGTGTATATATTTTAACAGTATATACATTTCTAATAAGACATTTTCTTTTAACAAAGTTAAATACATTCATACGATAATTATATTTTTTATATTTTAATTTTTAAAACCTACAGTGCAAAATTTCTGATTAAATTAAAGTGCATATTCAAAAAAATTAAGTATGCTATTCTAGATAAATAAAAACTCCTTTTCTAACAATGATATTTTTAACGAGTGAAATATTTTTATTGTAAATATTCTCATTTTTTAGTAACAAAAAAAAATGACCTAAATGAGATTAAAGGATTTAAACATACATTTATTTACTTACTATTATTTACTATCCTTCAATTTCAATTGATCCATCCTATATATTAATGTATATATTTGTAAATAGAAGTGCAATAAACGTAAATAATATATTTTTTAAAATAATTTATTTATTTACTTAATTTTTATAGTCAGGATCTTTTATAAAACTATCACTATTTTCTATAACTCATAATATCCTATTTTGAATTTCATAGTTTTATTAAAGTTTTAAGTGACATAAAGCTAGATTGATATAGTAATATTTCAAAACTCAATTTTATTTCCATTTTCTCTACAAATATACACAACATTAAATAATATTATATACGACTATCATAGAGTTAGCTCAATAAAAAAAAGACTCAATAAAAATAGACTTAGCACAAAAATAAATAGAACAGATGTAAATATTTAAAATAAACACATCCAAGATTTGCTTTCAAATTGAAATAATGCCAACTTTTTATCCTAATGGTCATAAAAGAATAAATGTAGTCAGTATTTCGAGCGTTAACTTCAACATGTTGTTAGAAAACAGCGGTAATACAATTGAAACACTAACGTCGACTCGCGATTTTCAATTTATGTGATTTGTTATGAGTTTGAATTTTGTTATGTTTATTTTTCTTTATCTGGGAGTACTCTCGTTGAACCTGATTGGCAGTATGTGTGTTCGTTATTTCTGAACTTCTTCTTCGTTTCATATTTATCTATATATTTTTTATTAGGTACGATGTAGCATTGTTTATTGTTTCTTTTTTGATACAAGAATTATGATTTATGCTTCAGTTTATAATTACTTTTTATATTTTTCACATCTTACTTTTATTAAATATTCACATATTTAATAATGCCACTCTTTACTGTTTTCACTGTAATTTAATTTAATTTTTTCAATCCAATAATTTTAACATTAACAATACTGCAGGTTTTTATATTTCTTTCTTTACTCTGTTTTTTATAAAAAAATGTAATTTACACATACACACACACACACACACACACATATATATATATATATATATATAATCACAAAGCAATAGAAAAAATAAATGGATTAGAAAGAAAACGAAAATTACAAAGTCAGAATTTTAAAATGGAAATAGGTCAGTCATAAAGCAAGAGAATACCACTGATGAACAAAAGAATTTATTAATTGGGATACAAAAAATCCCAAAAAAATACCCATGGATAATGGAGATAGGATAGAGATATAAAAAAACTTGTTGGAATAGACTGAAAGAGAAAGACATTGGATCGGTCAAATTGCAAAATTTTGAGAAAGGCTTTCATCCAGCAATGGATAGAAAAATAATGATAATGATGAAGATAATATAATTTAAAAATAAGTATTTTAAACGATTAAAAAATATTTTAAATAAATATAAATTAATATATGTAAATATAAATCTCAAAATTGATTAATTTAATTTTAAAAAAAATATGATACAAATATTTTTAAATATCTATAAATGTAAATCTACATTTGAAATAATTGTTTGTACAAAATGTTTAATTAAGTTAATTTATTATAAGCACTTGAATAAACTTAACTGGCATTTGTATAAAAACTAAAAAAAAGATAAGAATCACTTATTATATTTCTTCTCTTTAATCATTCTATTCTTAGAAAAGATTTCATTTTCTTCATCAAAAAATAAAAACTCATCTCAAATGAAATCTAATATATATATATATATATATATATATATATATATATATATATATATATATATATATATATATATACGTGTTTGGTAATATCAACGTTACGTAATATAAGATCGTATTAATTAAAGATATATTCTCTTATTGTATTCTTTTTATACTGTATCTTTCTTGTCTCATCATCCTATACACTCAACGTCAACCATATTGATATTTATGTTACAAGCTTTACAATGATTGAGTGTGCTTACTACCACTCAAGAAATATTTCAATCCATATTTCTTTTAATAGCTTTGTATACTTATTATGTTTATATATCTAATGGAAGCTTATACTCTATATCTTATAGTCTGTATCTTATCGAATATAGTAAAGATTTTTTTTTATAATGAAGACTCGTAAATTTATCATACATTTCAAACATATAATCATAACGCTTTATAGCAACTATAACATCAAGAATTAATAAAACTTGAAAGATTTATCAGTTTTATTTATGATATGATTGAAATTAAAGTTCAAAGTATTTTCTTATTCTATAGAGTGATTAATAATATATGTAATTTTCTATCGTTTATGTTATCAGTTACTGTTTGTTTTGTAAATAAATATTCTTTATTAGCATTGAATATTCTATAAATTTGTAATAATTTCTAGCGTTATTAAAATTTAAAAAATATACTTTTAATAGGCAATCAATACGTAAGACTGAAAGATAGTGTAAAAGAATGTCTACTTTAGATAATTTTAATAAAATCGTTTCAAATGATTTTTAAATATGCGTTTAATACTATAATAAATAATATAATAAATTTTGAAAATGTAATAAATATAAAAATTGATATTTAAAAAACATAACATTAATATTAAATGAATTTTATTAAACAAATTATTTTCATATGATTATATCAGATATATATATATATATATATATATATATATATATGTATATATATATATATAAATACGAGGGTCGTTTGATAAGTATGGTAAATTTTAAAATTTATGAAAAATTTATTAAATTTTAAAATGTTATGATAATTTTTTTACCATACTTATCAAACAACCCTCGTATATATGATAAAATATTTTATTTAAAAAATAAGAACATTATTTTAATTATTTTTAATTTAAAAAAATATTAGAAGCAAACTGTTTATTTTAGAACGTTTTATATTATTAAACAAATATTTTATGATCGTTTTTAACGAATTTGCTTTATTACAATAAATATTTATTAGTATTTTAATCTATATGTATATATATATATATCAACCCCTCTATATCCACTGCTGGATAAAAGCCTCTTCCAAAATTTTCAACTTTGATATATTTTTTTTAATAAATGTGTGTATGTATATAAAAATTTCGTATATGAAATATCAATTATTACTTGCATAAATAATATTTTTAAAAACCTTTACAAATAAATTGGACACAAAAATCAATTTATGAACTGTATAAAAATATAATACAATATTATTAACTCGAATGTCAAAACACTTGAGAAAATCAATAGGATATAATGAATAGTTAATAATAACGACTAAGCAATAAAGTATCACACATTAATTACATGTTGTTCTCTGAAAATATCAAAAATTGTTCTATTAAACCAATTCCATATCATATATTAACCTAATGTACTGAAATAAATTTCTGTTATTAATTTTGTTTGTAATAGAGATATTTACAGTCATATATATAAATTGTTTACATGAATATTTATATCTAAAAAATACAAGTTCAATAAAAATAAATATATTTTAACATTTTTCATATAATCAATTTGATTGACAATTTCGTTCTTGGTTATATTTCAAAGATCTATAATATTGATTAAATTGAAATTTCAAAGTTGTACAATATTATTCGAATGTAAATAGCAAACTTGACACAATATAGACACACATGTGTACATTTTCATTCAAAGTGGTGCATAAAATACAAATAGAAACACCTATCTGCTTTGACACAGACAGGGGGATTCATGTTGCATATTTGAAAGTCCTTAAGGTATGCATATATACGATGCAGGCTTCTACTCAGAAGTGTGTAATAGAAAATGACGTCGATGTCAAAGCAAGTTGAAGCTCGAAAGCACATCATCAGAGAGGCTTTATTTAAAGATACTGAAGCAACACCTAGAGTTTGTATAACGTATAGACACACACACACACACATATTCAACTATATATGTACTATGTGTGTTATATATTATTTTAAAATTACATTAAATTTTTGAAATATTAAAATATCGTCTTATATTTAAAATTAATTTAACTACGTGAATTTCTCTGCTTAATATTTATTAAGAATTAAACATCTTTTAATATTATATCCAAATTATATTAATTAAATAATATATATTTCTAAGAAAATTAGTGATTGAAAATCTAGATAAATAAAAAGGCCCAGAAAAAATCTCATGGATAAATGGGACAGAAATATAAAGAAATTCGTCGGAATAAATTGAAAAAAAGACAATGGATCTGTTGAAATGGAAAATTTTGAAAGATGTCTTCATTCAGGAGTAGATTGAGAGAGGCTGATGATAATGATGATATATATATTTAAATCTTATATTTACGATTTATGAACGGATTTACCATGAACATATACATAATCAATTAAAATATACAATATATTTTTCATTTATAATATTTGTGTTTTAATTGTAAATTATCTATAGTTTTCGCCTATATATTTTTATGTATTTCTATATTTAGTTTCACACCTTTCAAACAAACGTTCTATTCAAAAAAAAAATCTTATTTATAATTTTATATTATTATTTCTTATTTTAATTATTTTCCAATAACTGTAAATTCAAAATATATAAAATTAAAAATTATAATCATTTACTATATGAATTCTTAAATAAACCAATAGATCAATGTGAATGTTTCAAAATTAATTAATATAGTAAAAAATAATTATTTGTGTTTTGATTTTTTATTATAAAAATTATTTTCAAATCACATTCAAATATAGATTTCAGTTATATTCATGAATAAATAATGATTTAAAATGCATTAACCTAAAAAATAATCATTAAATGTAACAATTGTAAAGGAAAATTCTCTTGAAAAAATACTTTCCGTTGAAACCAGTAGAGAGAAAATTTTAAAATTTTCTCCTGAATTCAATCGACTAATTATTACATATATATATATATATATATATATATATATATATATATATATATATATATATATATATATGAATATGTATGTGCATAGGTATGTACTTATATCTATATACATACATACATTCATACCTACATACATAATTTATAACTCGAATCAGAAAAAGAAAGAGACAATTTCAAATTCCATCCAGCAATCTGAGAGGAAAAGAACGATTTTAATCATATTCACCAATCTTCTGCATCACTGAAGGAAGCTGTTTTTTAAAAAATATAATAATATACTATATTTTGATATTTTCTTCTCATATCAAAAACAATATCCGCCACCAGTGTTTACGAATATTTCAGCAAGTATACAATTTTGGTTTATAATATATACAGCGAAGTAAAAAATAAATATATTTTTCACGACAGGTATATTATTAAATATATAGCACATAATTTCAGAACGCATTTTTATACGAATTATAAAAGGTGATTTTCTTATTTGAATTTAAACTCTGCATATAAAATATAAAAAAATCTTTATCTTTTCCAATTCATAATTATATATATATATATATATATATATATATATATATATATAATTTGAAAAAGTCTAATTTATTTGAAATTTTAAATAGTTACTAAAAATATACGGGAAGTATTTAAGAGAAAGATTTTTAAATATCTCTTTCAAAGTCAAAATCAAGCCCTTTATAAATTTATTATTAAAGTAAAGTATCATCTGCTTTCGAACAGTTTCCCTTACACATTTTCTCACCAAAGTTTGAAAATGTCGCATATTACTAAACGATCTTTTAAAGTGAAAATCATTTTGTTTAGTAATGGATTCAGTTATCCATTCAAAAATTTATAATACTTCCATTATATCCTTCAGATGTATATTTATATACATAATTATTATATTAGGCTTTCAGTTAGTTATTTCTTTTATTATGACTGGAAATATTTTTTAAACTTAATTATTATATATTTTATAACAAAAACTTATATATATATATATATATATATATATATATATATATATTATAATAGAATTTTTTTCTATTTCTTCCATAGTATAGTATAAAGTACTATTGATTGATATAAACATATATACAGTTTCGCTAATTACAGCAAAATGGAGGGTAAAAACTGAGAACCAGGTAGAGGAGAGGGTAGGATGTTGGAGTCAAAAATCGGATACACCGAGTTAAAATCCACAAACACCTAATAGACTCCAACAAACATCGTCAAACTGATCTACATGGTACTTACTATCAGAAATCTATTAAAACCAACTTATATATTTATATATATAATATGTATTTATATATATATATATATATATATATATATATATATATATATATATATATATAATACTCTTTACTGATATAAAATTAGGAACAGTTTTGCTAATAGTAGATGTTCATTTTGATTTATTGATTTAAATTTAATTTGTGTTAATTTTAGCTTTGAGCTTCTGCCATTTTCTCCATATTATAATATATATGAACTAGCAAGTTTTCAAAATTCGTTTATATTGAATCATTTTTTTAAAAAAATAATTAATTTAAATGTTTACTTAATCAGTTTATATTGAAAATTCAGTTTCAACTGTATATAAAAATTAAATTTTCTAATACACAATTTTTAGATGAAATTTGATTGAAAATTGATGTAAAAATTAAAAAATCAATTGTAAATATATACTATAAGTATTTTCGAAAAAAAAATTAAGTTTTGAATCGGACGTTAGAATTCTATGAAATCATCATACGTTTTTAAAATATTGAAAAATTTATATTGTTTTTTTTAAACCTAGAATTATTATAAATCTAAAATATTTTTTTATGTAAAATATTAAATAAATCAAAAAAAAATGTTATGAATAATCAATAGAGTAATAAATTAAATATTAATTCTACAAGGTTTAGAAAAGTGTATTTTTAAATCGATATTTCAAAGAATATATATTTTTATGGCTCACTATAAATATTTTACTAAATAATAAATTTTAATTTATATATATATATATCCTAAAATAAACATTAATTCAGATTCATCTAAAAATTCATTTTAACTAGTTTGCAGAGTACAAAAACGATTTCCTTTTTTATCATTTTAAAACGATTTTTCCATACTGTTGACTTTTATAATCAACAAAAAAATGAATATACTTTTTAAATATTTTCCTATAAAACCGAGAATCCCATTATCACTTTTTTCAAGTAATATTTATTTTCCCATTTGCAGAATATAATATGTCTTTTAGTAAAACGGTTTGAGTTTTTCTAGTCGTTTCATACCATTATATTATACGCTTGTATAATTTGGCACGGTTTAAGTTAATAATAGCGTTGTGTGTGATCGTTATACATGTTTGACAGCAGACGATAACGAAGCGTCGTTCTAATAAGTTTATTATCTGGACGTCACATAACAGCCGGCGTCCAGACAAATATTATGTTTTATTAAAATTCTGAACATACACACATATGTATATACATACATATATATATATATATATATATATATATATATATATATATATGTATATATATGTATATATTTCATCATTGTAATGGTACTAAAAATAGAAAGTCAAATTAATGAATATATTCTGAAAACAAAATATTCACTGTAAAAATAACGATAACTTGTACCATTGGTAATAAACGTGTTTTTGACGGATTCAAATTTATTCAAATTAGAACTTACTAATATTTTATCGGTCATTTAATTTCCGAATTCATTAACTTTTTTTCGAAAAATCATATAGTTCGCCACATTTACACATATATGTATATACATTTTTGCCAAGAATAACTTGTTCATTCGATGAAATTGTTCTGAAAATCGAAAACAAATTTCAAATATGGAAATTAATAATATCCGCAACTGTACAGGTGATTTTTCGATAATGAAAAATTATTGAAAGAATAAGTTGTTTACTGGGTTTGGAATTTTATTTTATGTTTTTTTTCCAATATTAACTTTATATATATATTTGTATATTTTCATATATATTGTTATTTTATATTTTAATAAATATTAATTATTTTTTCAATTTCTTAATTTAGTGAAAAATAATAAATTATTAAAAATAGTTTTCACATATAATAAATAATTAATTCGCTTATAAATTCTGATAACGAACATTACTTTTACTAAAAAAATAATTATTTTCTATCCAAATATTCGACTTCTAATAAAAAAAGGTTTGTAGTGAATTTTAGAATTTTTAATATTTGATTAAAAAATTATCAAATGTAACATTTTATAAAAAAATCATCCTATTCTAAAATATTTTTTTTATTTTAATTGAAGACAGATTTTAATATAAAACAAATCAATTAAAATTACATTTTTATTCACAAACGATTTTTTAATAAAGAAAACCTTGATTTAGCCAATTAGTCAATATTTGAAACAAGAAAAAACATTATACTGATTTTTAAATGTTTTTCAAAAAAAATTATCTTTATCTTTGTTGAAATTATTTTTGAGGGACTATAAAATATAATGTCAAACAAATAGTTTTATTCTGTTAAATATGTATATTTTTTCGATTTTCTAAATTTTAAAAAAAATGAAAATGATTCATAATTATTATATATGCATATTATTTATATATATATATATATATATATATATATATATATATATATATCAGTAAATGCATTATAGTTTTGAATGTACAACCGGGTAATACGTACAAAATTGAAGAGGGCAAACATAAAAAAGTTAATTGAACAACATTCAATTATAAATATATACTCCATAACAAGGGTTCCCAATGATATGCCTACGGGAATCATTGTGCCCCTCGACATTTTTAATGTCCGATGAAAAAATTATTTAAAAAAAACGGTAAAACTGATAGAACACAGTATTCAAAAATGAAAATCGAAATTTTATAAATTCGGTAAGAGAAAAGTATGTTTCAAACAATATTTAAAAAATTCTAATAAAATGTTTTAATTGGTACGTAATTTTCAAACTATCTAATTATTTTTCATTTAAAAAAATATATTACCTTACATGAATTTAATTTGAAAAATGATATGTATAACAACAATGAATATTTTTAATTATTATTTTTTTTATAAAGAATCATTAGTTAATAAATTGATATACATTTTGTATAAGCGAGAAAATTTCACCAGAATACAATATAAACTTGAAAGTTTATTATAGACTTTGATAATAAGATAAGATTGAATTTGATATCATATAATCTAATAATACTATATTAAATTTGGTGTTATTATAAAAGTATGATATTGTTTTTGACAGAATTACTTCTTAAAATGCTCTATAAATATTATAAAAGAAAATTATACGTGGTATAATAAAACTGGAATAAGAACGTACATAAATCAATAAAATGATGATATTAAGAGAAAAGAAGAACAGATCCAAACAAAAAATATAAAATATTCACAGATATACTTCACAACGAGTACATATTTTATGAACCCACACGCGTGTATAGTTATTTATTTATATATTTATTAAATAATAAAAATATCGAAACATTTACACGAGAATAAGAGACTCCGATCGAATGTCATGTGTATTTTTTCGTGCAGAGCTTCTTATTTTTGATTAAAATTATAAACGAAAGATATCAAATTGAAATTCCTTTTATATCAAAACATATTTTCATATATTTTTCATTATTCGTGCTTTTTTAGAAATTAACAACTATGTATTTTTTAATATGTTATTTAAACGAAATACTATAATATTATTTCAAATTATATTTACATTAAAAAAGAATTATTTTTTTTAATATACTTTTAAAAATATATCTCATTCTTAAACAATATTTAAGAACTAAATCTTTTAAGTTTGAAAATTTCTAATTTTAATTACAATTACAATTATTTTCTTCCCATTAAAATCAAAACTATTTATATTCCAATAACTGTTAAAAAATCCATAGGTAATTCCTCTATGAATATTCTGAAATTTTAAGGTTTTTCAAGTGTTTTAATTCTAATATAATACAATGAATATATATATAATTAAAAAAGTATATTTTTTATATAATATTCTACTTCAGATGAAGCATAACAAAACTTCTGAAAAAATGAAATAATTTTTGTATTGTAAAAGATTGATTATAATTTAACAAATTATGAAAATCTGTCCAATGTATATTTGATCAACTATTATAAATTGTAAATCATGAAAGTTCGTATGAATATTTTGGAATTATATTTAAAAAGACACAATTACGTAATGAATAAAAAACATTAATTCAAATTACAAAAAGACTGGCCTAAACAACTTTACACTTATTTTTCATAAGGGTACGTTTAAAAATGAAGTCTTTACATTGAAAATGTTTGATGCAAGAACGTCTAGAGTCGGAACTATACAACCCTTACTCATTAATATTAAAACACTTGAACGCGGCGTCACATTTACATACGAAACAGAAATACAAACGCAACTGGGTCAAACCGAAACTGAAAACAAACTGAAAATAAAATAGATTCGTCGAAAACGCAGCAGGTGCGTAAGCGATGCTACCCCGTTATATCCTTCAAACAACAGCAGCACGCCGATATCCATTTTACTAGTCGCTGAATGTTTTCAACCCAACGCCACCACCGACTCAACCACCCCAAATACCTTTCCACTTTTCCCGTACCTCTTCCGTCGCCGCGGCGCTGCTTTTAAATAATTCAAATGCGGTGTAGGTTTTCGCACCTGGTCGCTAGCAGACATGGTCGTGCCCGCCAGGAATCAAACTAATGGACAGGTAAAAGTATATCTTGTACATAAAGTGTTTCATATTTCCAGATTCGAATTATATGTTCATTTTAACATAATGTTTCCATATCGTATTTCCGTAACATTCTTATTAAAATCATGTTCGTTCTAAAATGTTATATAATACATTTCAGTGAACTGAATGTAATTCATTTTCCTGTCTCTCCAGATATCAAAAATGTCACTATTAAATGTAACATAGTCATCATCGATTAAACTCTTTTCAGTATTATACTTTCAGATCATCTCGTCTCATATTTTTTTCATTTCGTTCTTTCGTTTATTATTATTAACAACTCGTTTCATTTTTCAATAGAGTTAAATGATTACAATTAATTATAAATTCGCTCGAGAAATCCTTTTTATTAAAAAAATACTTTTTATTTTTTCTCTAAATACTCTTCAGAAATTATTCATTAAGAATTTTTTATTAATAAAACATTATATTCGATCTTTTAACAATTACAGTAGAAATAATAATTTTACTATTATGAAAAATCACATTTTTAATCAACAAATATTTCTTATAAATTTAAACTCTTCATTTAATTAAAAAATTGTTGAGTCTATTAATAAAGATTAATATTATTAACCTAAAAAATTACTTTATTTTTTTAAATAAAGAATACTATTTAACTCATATCTTTGTACATTCTATAATTTAAACAATTTATTGTGTTCAAATTATATTCGTATTTAAAATAAAAATTATCTTATATTTTTATAAATCTTTTTTTTCTCAAATAGCTTCATTAAAAAAAATTAAGTCATTTTGTTTATTAAAACTCCTTGTTATCCCAAATACATATATTATTTTTTTTATAAAATAAAAACTAATTATATTGATCTAAAAAATATCGTTAATAATTTCTGATTTTATCCAAATATCCTTATTATTTTATAAACATATATTTTTCAATATTTTCATAAAATAAACATTAAATTATCAGCAATAGTCGAAATAAATAAAATAAAAAGTGCTATGTGTACCAAATACAGTAATAAAAATTCTCAATTATCTTATATAAAAGAAGTGTAGGTGGCGAAAAAGAACCATTCAATTTCTAAAAATCGGTTCAACAGACGTGTTTAGAACGATCGCACAATAATATTTACGAATGGCATAAAAGGAAATAAATCCAAAAGGATTTGGGAATAGAATATATTTTGTCAATGTGGAAAAAAGTAGGTGTATCAATAGAAGAATTACTGAAAAATATAGTAGCACATTTTATTAAGTATATTGAGGTGAAATATGACTATTCAAATAATTTTTTTGAGTCAAATAAAGTGTCAGTTAATATATTATTAGATTTTGAAAACATGTTAGTTTTTATAGAATTATTCGAAGTAATATGGTGCTAAATTAAGTTGTCTATAAAGTATAATGCGGAATGAGAGTACAATATTTTATTTTCGAGTAGCTGTCTGTTTTAATATTCTCATATTATATATATATATATATATATATATATATATATATATATATTTCTGTCATAATATAAATACCTTCAGCGTACAACCGCAGCTGTCACATACCTATAAAAACTAACAAACAAAAAATGTCACAAAAATTCTTTACAAGAACATTTAATCAACTCACCTCCCGACCGCGATCTTATGGTCTTCCGCTGGCCAGAAGTTGCTACCGTTGATATAAAAACTACTAGCAGTAACACCCAGAACTGCTGGTTGTAGTTCGTAAATAACTTCATCACTGTGGCAGTAACCACAGTCCACAGAATACACTCTAATAAAAAGTTATGTCAATTTTAATACGTCTTATATTAAAAGATTTTCACGCGTTATACACAACGAACGAACGAACGAACGAATTGAACAACGACACGAACAACTTCAACAACGATCTTATTTTTAACACTGATTATTTTTTATGTTCAGATGATTTCTATGGATAATGTTAAATGTTGATTGTGGATACCTGAAAATAAAAAAAATATGGTAATTATGAAATAAATACTACAGATTTTATTTATTAAATATGATTAATTTATGTTAAAGAAATGTAATCCTCTTTTCATTTTTCTATATAAAAATCATTTTGAAAATCAAAATATACCAGAAGGATAAAAACACCCATTAATACAATTAACTTAACCTGAAATAAAAACATACCAAACAAATAATGTAATTAAACATTATCTAAAAATATTTTTACATTTATTAATTAAACTACTTTTCTCAATAATTAGATATTATTATTGCATTTTATGAAACATATTTCTGTTTAAAAGAACCTGATTTAATATCAAATACTAAATTTTTAAAAAACAAATTTAAAATTAAATGGATTAAACAAACATTTATTATATTATATATTGTAGTATTTATAGAATACAAATGATAAGTATTTAAAAATTCATTAAGTCCAGTTTTTAATAAAATATTTTTCGCAAAAATATTTGTATAATATTTATTTTTACTAATAAATTCATTTTGGATTTTTTATTAAATATATATGTGTGTTTGTAATTGAATTGCATAGTGTATTTAGTTGATAAACAATTATTTATTTATGTTTATTTAATTTATAATATATATATATATATATATATATATATATATATATATATGTATATTATTTAATCTGAAATGACACAGGTGTCGAAATTTAATAAACTAACAATAATTCATTTTGAAATATTTCGAAAATCCTGATATGTAAGAAAATAAATAAATTTTTAAAAGACAAATTTTCTTGATAAGTTTCATATATTTAATATTTATTATTAATAACTTATAATTTTATTCATATTTTTCCATCAAATTTATATCTACTCTAGTTATTTTAAAATAATTTATTGAAAACCCAATTTCAAATTATAAATATTTAATCCAAAAAAAAAATCCAAACATGTTACAACGTACGAAACACTTTTAATATAATTTTGTCGAATAAAAAGAAGATCTTTATAGAAACGTCTGGATTTCGTAAAAAGGAAAAGAATAAGTGTTCTATGTGCTTGAACGAGTGAAGAGTCTTTGGGGACAATAGGATTACCATCCATCAAAACGAAACGTTGACCGTTGAATAACAAATATGTTCGATTGCTATCTCAAATATAGGAGACAACTGAGAACAAAAAAAATCTATAAAAGAAAAAGACTTAACATTCTGAATAACGTTTGGAAATAATTCAAATTTATTACTGTTTCAAAATATGTTAATTTTTAAGAATATTTTTATTAACAAAGTTGTCGTGTTATCGATTTTATTTTTTAAAAAAATGAGTTAAATAAATATTTTAAATATATATATATATATATATATAACGTTCCCATAATTAATTTAAATTAAATGATCAGTACATTTGTCAACAATAACCAAAAACCGTCCATAATGAATTCAGAATAATATTCTAACATGACGATGAAAAATATTGATATTTAACAAAGAGATTACGAGACGACATATTTGAAGTGTGTAAATTAACTTTCACAAATTACCCATTCAACAATTTCATTTGATCGTAATATACTGGTTAGTACCACTTAACCCTTGGCGTTTGGAAAGCTGTGTGTTTATATTGCCTTGCCCCATATCAAATTCCTCAACCCACCCTCTAGCGATCATATTGAGATAGTATTAACCCTTCATCATTTGCCACATATAGATAATCTTGAGGAATTAGAGATATTTGTTTATTTGTCAATACGAACAGAATTTAACATTTTATAAGAAATTCCGACTCTGTTATTACATTATTCTTTTTTATTATGTAATTAGAAGTAAATTAAATTTCTCTCTCTCTCTCTCTCTCTCTCTCTCTATATATATATATATATATATTAAAATCAATTATTTCAAACATTTTCATATAAAATACATTACTATGTCTCAACATATTAAACCTCTACGAGTGTTATCTGGAAATGAAGAAAACTATAAAAGACAAGTTAGCCAGTATCCGGTTTTCAACACTGACTGTAGAACTTGAAATAATCTGCAATTTTGCACGTAAGAGCCATTCCCTTTATCGGAACGTACGTTTAGTTGTAGATTAGAACAGGGTTTATGTAATTTAAAATTGTTCCTGGAAAGAACCCTTGCACCGGATTTGTACGATTGAACACGTGTTATTATTATCTGCACCCGTACTTAAAATAATAGCATCCTCTTTTAAGTACATGTTTACTGCAATTGTGTAGTTGTACTGTAATAATATATATTTATTTTAAATATGTTGAAGTGGGAATATAATTCGAAGAATTTTTTAAAAATAATTCAAATCCTCATATTACGTTTAATTAGGTTTTTACAAAAATATACTGTAAATTATCTGAAGCGAAATTCAAATTATTTAAAAACAAGATTATATACCAACTGAAACTGGAAAAATATTAAAATTTCATATTTAATTATTTATAAAAAATAGTACTAATAAAATAAAATATGTTTCAACAAACCTATCAGTAAAAACATTCATTATATATTCGTCTAGTACTTTATAATAATGCAGTTTTTATCTACATTTATTTTTACACTACATTAAAAAAATAAACTTTTTATAAAAAAAATCTAATTTAGTGTAATTAACGTCAACTATTAAATGATCTATAATATTTTTTTCAATTTTTTGATCATTTTTATAGTAAATTGATTTCAAATTTTTATTTGTATTTAATATTCCTTCTTAATGCTCTAAAAATATTTTAAAGGAAATATATTTAAAAATCTAAAAATATTTTTTCCAGTTCTCTTAAACTAATTTTTATCTTTTAAAATAAATTTGTGAAATAATTTTAGAAAATATGTAATTAATTTTAAAAATATATTTCAATAATTATTAAAATATGTAAATATAAAAATCAACTATTATATATTTACTAAATACATTTTAAAAAATAAAGTCTTAATTTTTTTAACATAAACATAAAAATAGCCTTATATTAATTTATATTTCATGATTAAAAATAATTTTTCATTTTGTAAATTTTATAATATGTCTATATCGAATAAATGAAGTCATAATAACTTAAATTAAATTCAAATCCAAATAATATAATAAAAATGAATAAACATTCATTATCAAATATCCGATAATAAAATATTTAAACACAATAATTCATACTTCCCTAGCATATTTTTTTATTTCGTAAATCAAAAGTTTGAATTTATTCATGTTTACATATTTTCCATTAAAAGCTCATCGCAAAATCATTCTGGAACATTCCTTCTCCGATCATAATTTTTCTCTAAAATAATGTAATAAATAAAATAAGATTATATATGGCTGTATCACTAATGATGAAGGGAAGGCAACTCATAAACCTCACCACGCTGGCCATAATTGCATGTTAATGAAAGGGAATGACAACGTCACGCGGTGTTTCTAATTTATCGTCCTGTTAAGTATTTATTTCGCGCAATATTACTTAACTTCGATAATCACACGATTAATAACGTTTACAGCATGCGATGACAATTAGGTTTCGTTTAAATATACATGTATGTGTGTATATGTATAGGTAAATTTTGTTATTTTTGAAAAAAGTGTTCATAGATTTTTATTTTTATCGAAAATATGTTTTTATTAATAAAACATGCAATATTTTATTTCTTTAAAAAATCACAATTCTACATTTTTTTCTTCGCTATATGTAAAACAAATCTTATTTCATTACCTCACCGGCGATATTCTGATATTACTTCGATATCTTCCTGTATCTTGAAATCCAATTTAAAATTGCATCTGTTTTCCAATCATTTGTTCACAAGATACGATATCCTTTTTCATTTCCATTTTCTTTATACATTGCTTATTTGATTATATAAATAAAACATATATCATTTAGATAATTCTACTCTGACAACTTTTTTTTGACACTCGTGTACAAATAATCCTTATATCCAAATATATTTTTATTTATTTCATGACAAATATATTCTATATAGTATACTTGTAAATAAAGTTCATAATTACTTTATATATATATATATATATATATATATATAAATTATATATGTGTCTTTATAAAAGTTATCAACTTTATAATTTATTATTACTGTCTGAAGTCAACAAAAAATAATAACGTCGGAAAATATTTTTAACGAAAACACAAACGAAACTAAAACGGAATTAAATTGGAGTATAAATACAGAAGTTTAATAACTTTATAATGAAATCAAACATTAAAAATAAACTTTTTGAAACAATAAGCATTAAAGTCTTTGATATTTATGCATCGGAGAAGTTCGGCTTACATAATTTGTTTGGGATTAACTTTTCTTTACGACAATTTCTTATATTTATACAGACCTGTATACAATTTGCAGAAATAAATCAGCAATGTTTCATAACTTATTCTACTTTCAAGTGTTTCAATTAACGATAATTAAATAAAATCTATACAAAAAGTACAAATTGTATGGACAAAATGTTTTTATACATGTTTTTTTGTAGATATGAAAATCATTATTCATTTAAAAATGGAAAATTTATGCAAAGCGAAAATCTAACAGACATTTAAAATATTCTTTCTTTTCTCTCTTATTCTTTTTTTTTGGCTTTCTTCAAGATAAATTTGAATATATACATATACGGTCGTGTTCTCTTGAGACTCACTGGCTTAAATCTACGTCCACGAAATATTAAACTTAAATATATAGATTTTTTTTTTCAAAAACTAGACTACTATAAAAATGGAGTATTTCTGTAATGTAAACAATTTTATATTAAAAAAACTAAGAATACTCCAATTATTTTCCACAAACGTCATATTTTCATTGTATGAAATTTTCTATTTCATTACATTTTCAATTGAAGCAACGAACAAGCTTAATTTATTACAGTCAGATCTTGTAAATAGCTTATATATTACATCAGTTCGAATCCCATGTCACTGTAGGCGGCACAACAGATCCGCCCAGCACTAGTGCAGATTTGGAGGCGGACGCTTTGATGATAAAGAAAACACAACGTTGCAGCTTGCATGTTGTTTTTCGTTGATAGTCTGACGTAGTTTTCCAATTAACTGTACGTAATAGATGAATATGATGGAATACCTTTTCTCGACAAAATCAAGGAACGAAGCTTCCCCTAGCATTTTAGATAAATGTAATCATGGCATGCCTGTTAAGACAGTGACACGACGTTTCTTTGGTGGTAGAAATAATGAGTTTTTTTCATTCTCATTTGTTATTCTTACTTTTGATAATAAACAAATTGTACTGAGTATTCCATTCGATTATTTTCTACATATATTCTATATTAAAGTATCCTATTTAAAATTTGTTTCATACTAAATTTGCAATAAAAATTATAATTACTATATAAAAAATCAAATATAATTAATTTCAAATTATTTTTATATCTATGAAAGTTTTTCCTGAATAATTAGATTTTGAACAAATATGACATTATTTTAAATAAAAAATTTAAATCTAAATAATTTTTTCCTACCAAAAAATTTACAATCAACTTATAACGAAATTATCTCTAGTAATGAAATTTGTATAATTTTTATTATTTTTAATAGACTTAAAATAATAATCAAATATTTTACATGCTATGAAACTACATAAGTAACTCAAAAGAAATAAATTATATAAAATTCATTTTTTTAATTTTTTAAATTCAAAATTGATTCCAAAATTATTTTCATTGATATTACTATTAATTAGTTTCAAATCAAATATATTTCTGTAATATATATATATATATATATATATATATATATATATATATATATATATATAAATTACTATTTTTTAGCACTAATAAAAAAAATATTATTTATCTACATAGTACTGTAATATATAATATATAAATATTTGGAGTTGAATTTTTTTAAAAAAAAATTATGTCTATATTAGGAAAAGTTTTTGACAAACAAAAAAACTACTCTTTTTTAATTAATTGAATATAATTGAATTACAATTTTTTCTCGTTTTAATCAAAACTCTTTTCATTCTATAATCATATTTTCAAGTGCTTTCGTAATTATATTATTCTTATGAGATTTAAATTCATAATATTAAAACAGATTTAATTTACTTAACAACTTTTTATTACGTTTCAGTACATAGGATATTTGTACGTATTTCCTTATATATTATTTTCTACATCATCCATTCAATAATTTTCCGAGTGCAATAAACAGATATAAGACTTACAAAGAATATTTTATACGAAAACGTAATTCTTAAAAAGATTAATTTGATTCAATATTCCAAAATCGAGTTCCGTCTTACTGTTTCAACAGTACTTGTTTTATTTATTTGGAAAAACCAATTTGTAAACGAAAAAGAACGGTGCATCATATAAAGAGGATTGAAATTCTTTATAAAACATTAGAAGATTTTGATTTTCGCATATATCATATTTATGAAAGAAATATAACTCGTGAAATAAGAAAATATTGAGTTAAAAGTTTTTTTTAAAAAAAAAACTTTCACGCCGAGATCTGTGGTCGGCAGCATAAATAATGTTTGCACATATGTGTTTTAAGTTATTTTATGTGATGATCTTATTTATAAAACTTTTTTTTTCAGTAACTTGAAAGAGTTATTACAATTTCAAATCCTTGTTGTCAAAATGTAATAAATGAGAATTATTATATTACATTTTTTGTATCAGAATATCAGCTTAAAATGTAAAAAATTAAATAAATTTATGATTAAAATTCTCAACAAAATGAAACATAAAATCTTAACTTTATGTATAGAGAAATTTTAACAATGCTTTATTTCGGTCCTTTTATTAAGTTTTCGTAGAAGTTTCTTGGGCGTGTTTATAAATTATTTTAATACTCATTGAACTCCAACTTCTTCAAAAACTTTTAAACTTGCGTTCACCTCTTCAATCTTTCTTTCAAACTTAAAATTATCACTGAAGTCAAGAAAATGCATTATAGTTTTTCAATTTACATAAGTACCCACATAGAAGACATTTGAGTATTAAATCGTATAAAAGTTTTATAAAAAAAATCTTACACATATAAATATATATATATATATATATATATATATATATATAAATAAATTTAATATTTATTTTTAATAATTTATATTATAATATTTAATTTGTATTAAACACTATAAGTTTCGTTATAATAACATTTAAAGTAATTTTAAATATTAATTACAAAAAAAATATAAAATTTCAACACAAAACTTGATTATAAAAAGTATATTTTTATTTCTTATAATTCTTTTAATTTATTTTAACATAGCAATAGAATACACAAAAAAATATTGAACAAAATAACATATCTTTAAATTTTAAAAATATTCCTTGTATGTAATTTTCCGTGAAAATATTTTATTTAATCACAAGGTTACTTTTATTTGATTTCTCTTTTACAATATTTTATTCGTTTTTTTTATTCATATATGATATTGATTTCATTGTTCAAACAATTCTAATTTCAAAATAAAATAATGTAAATAGAAAAATAAAATTTTTAAAATAATCGCTTGAGGTAACTTTTCCTTTTTCAATATTTTAACATTACTTATTTATAAAGAAAATATTGAGTTTTTGTACGGACAATTCTATTTTTGTACTAAGAAATATAAATGTTTAATGGCAATGTTTTCGTTTCACTCTAATTTTATATTTCGTCAGCGCTTTATACTATTTGAAAAGAAGTTTCAGTTTTATCTAATCAGTAAAAAAAGTTTTTCTTTTAACAATAAAAATTATGAATTTGTTTGGTTTTTAAATTTAACTAATTTTTTTTAATACGCTTATTCATTAAAAAAATAAAAAGCATTTTAACGAATAGATTAAAAGTTAAATTATATTTAAAAAAATTATTTTATTATAAATTTAAATAATGAATAGTACAAGTTATTTAATTTGTATAGTACTAATTATGTATTTTTTTTATATTATATAAAATAAAAAATTATATATATATATATATATATATATTGAACTAACATTTAACACAAACTTTTTCCAATAAAAAGAATATGTAAATATGTAGACCGGTATGTTCTGGTATCAAACTTGAATTTAACCGATCTTCTATAAATCCGTTCTCGTATACAGTTATTCTCTGTGGACAACATTTATTTAAGAAAAAAAAACTTTTTCACTTTGAATTTATAATTTGTTTCTTTACTATGGGAATAAAGAATCGGTCAAATTTCCTCAAAACCCAAATTTTATTCCACTTCTTTACAAACTGTATTCAAATAGAGATTCATAATACAGATCATCAGTTTAGTATAGTGGTTTTATTGCAAAATAAAAATATTTCAAGTACATCTTACTATATATTTATGGAAAATATATTTTTACTAACCGTTATTCGAACGATTTTTATTGAATTAGTTAATAGGTATTTGATTTAAGTGGACACGAATCGTCGTAAATTTTGTTATGCAGATTTTAGTTCTGTATAAATTTACATAAAATGGAAGTTTGATTTTGGTTCAGTCATTTTAATTGCAGATTTTTCTATTAATTATAAAAACACTAGACGAAATATAAGTGATTGAAAAGTATATCATCTAAATCTTTTTTTATTAGTATAACTTCAAATGTACAAATATGTAAAAAAAATTTAGTACACATAAATCATACAAAATTTTTTTTAAATCTAATATAATGAGAAAATTCTAAAAATTCTTTTAAATTTCCCTAATTGTTAAATAATAAAACTCTATTTAAGTTTTAAATCATTTTTCCATCACACTCAAAAATTCATTTTATTCTCAATACTACCTTTCATGTATTTATTTAGTAAACATGCTGAAACTTGCAAATATACATTACTTATGCTTTATATAGTCGTAAATAAACTTTTGTAAAAGAGATATGTGCATAACTGCAATGTTCCATTACTTTGTACTCATATTTCATAAATACATAACAATGTTTAAAAACAAAGAAGTTTATCTTTTAAAAAGATAAATTATAGACAATTCATCTCTTAGAATGTCTCTTCGTAAAGTTTTTATGTGATTTATCTTTCTGAAAATTCAGGTTACCAGAAGTTCATCCCTTTAATAATTTCCTATACTTGAAAAAATTATTTATAATTTTTTTGTATATTCTTTAAAAACTTAATACTTTTGAAAAATTATTAATATATATATATATATATATATATATATATATTATTTTACAATAAATTAATTGATAAATTTAAATAAATAAGAGATTCCATTTTATGTTTAAATTGCTTTCAGTGATAATTTTGAAACTTTAATTACATATGTGCATATGTATAGTAAGGAAAATCGCAGAAAATCACCTCAATTCAATTGTATTCTAGAGTATAATTATCATAGACATTGAGAATAAACCTACATAAATGCAGAAAACCAATAATTATTATGATGACGATTTTTTGATATAATTATATAAACAAAAATATGCCTATATATTTTCTACGAAATATATTAAGAAACACTCTACAAATTTCATCCATTTATATTGACTGTATTAAGTAAAAAAAAATTTGTAGTTCTAAATTCAAAAAGTTTCAACACATATTTTATTTAAAGTCTCGTTTTTAAAACTAAAAAAATATTATATTATATTTACAAATCATATTATTTTATGCAATAATAATATTGTACAATATACTGTTCAAATAATACATACAATATTAAAAACCGTTAATATTCAAAAATATCAAAATTGTGAAGAATGTATTGAAAAATGTTTCGAAATAGTGTTTTCTTTGTATATCTTTTTATATAAATTCAGTTATAAACATTTAATATATATCATATAATAACGTTTCTCAATACAATTTTCTTTATAATTTTTATATATATATATATATATATATATATATATATATATATATATATATATATATATGTATATATAGAAATTATTTATATATAATTTATAAACAACATTTCGTAAAAAATAGATAAGAAACAACTGTAGTACGTACAAAAGTAAATATTTTAATACTTTTTGATAGACAATGATTTAACCATGAACCTAGATTGAAACTAATCGTTATTTCAATTTACATGATTTTCATGTAGGCTAAATATATATTGACCTGTCATGATATACATACATACATTTGTATATATATTTATATATATATATATATATATATATACATATATGTGTGTGTGTACCAAACTGATCGATGATATAGTGACCAACATTACCGTCTGTCATGCGAAAAGTGCACGTTCGAACTCCAATCGTAAATAAAGGGCAGGCAAGGTTCTTTAGTCTTAGTAAAGGCAAATTATTTAAGGGTATATACCCTGAATAAAAAAAATATTTACATTCCTCCTGGCCAGTATGATGACTTTGACCAAATATCAATGAATAGTAACATTCATTGAAGTTGTCACCCAATAGTTGACTGATATAAGCTGATATAATGATTACGATAATATATTTACAAACCTAATATGTATTCCATTAAAAATATTTAATTTTAAAAAATTTATCAAATATATATTTGATTCAAAGAAAAATATTTTTGTTAACTTTCAATTTTAGTATCTTTTAAAATCAAATATTATATATATAATTATTATATAAAAAACAAATATTTTAGTAACTTAACATTTTTATCAGGACATAAAATCATTTTTATTAAAATCATTAATTTTCACTTTATTCCATTTGATCAAATTATTCTGAAAATATAATCAGTTAAAATATATATTTATAATTATAGTTATTTAAAGTAACTAAAAATTGTTCTGATTTTTTTATACAAGTTCTCTCTCTCTCTCTCTCTCTATATATATATATATATATATATATATATATATATATATATATATATATACATATGTGTGTGTGTATTAAAAAACATATTATACAATATTTAGTTTTTATCCTTCCACAATAATTTTATTGAGATAATTCGAAACACACATCGAAATAAAGTACAATCCGAATGTAATTCTATATGATCCCCAATATTCATTGGTGTGTTCGACGAGAGAAACTTGTTATTGAAACGTACCAGTTTAGCCATAGAACAAAAATTTATTTTTATACATATACGGCAAATCGACAGATATGTCAATTTCATACATATAGGTAAATATCAAAAATAGTTCAATCACTCGTAAAAACAATATACAAATGCATGTAAATCTATCTACATTTTTCATTTACATAAATGAATATTCCTGTAATAAAAAAAACAGTCAATAACGTAAAATTGTAATAAATTAGTACAATATTAACCAAAAATTAATTGTTAGGCACGAGCATTTTTTTACCCAAAAATAAACTTTCAGTGATTGAAAATAATGGTGAAAATGAAAATTAATTTACGATGATTATTTTTCACTTTATTCTAATAGAAAACTATAAATTATAAAATTATTATTATCTTATATATATTGTTTATATATATATATATATATATATATATATATATATATATATATAGTATTAAAAATTCATAAAAAAATATCTAAAAGTCATAACTAACATTATATACCATATCATAAATCCTTTTATTTTTTAAAAATATAAGTTCAAACAAACTAATGGTCAGTAAATATTTATTTAAAAATATTGTTTAGTTTATACTGTTTTATTACAGAATCGTAGATTTATTTATATATCTCTATATAAATATATGTATAACCATTTTCATTACAAAACCAAATAAATAACTACCTATCAAAAGATATGAAAGCTCGCGCTACTCAAGCTTTAACTTCCAACTAGAAGTAAACTTTATAACTAAAATAAACAAGCACTATGATTGTATGTTAGTAGTAAGGCTTACAATAGTTGTATTGTAATTTTTCGTACTTGAACTTTATACGAATGTACGTTAATTTATTTTTTAATTCCTAATTAGCTTTTACATAGAAGAAATATTTACATAGATATATATGTATATTTCTATATGAATACATTTTTATTCATTTATTTATTGTAATAATATTCTTGTAGTTTCGTATTTTTTTAATAGAGACTGTTTTAATACGAACATATTTTTCATTTTGAAAAGTAATATAGGGCAAAAATTGAAATATATTTTATCAATCATAATACCGCATGTTCTTATTAGTCAGAACTATTTTTGTTATCATAATGACGTTTCTTGTATAATTTTTTTTATTCATTTTTTAATTAAATAAAATTATTTTTTAATAGTCATTTTTTAAAAATGTACAAAATAAATTAAATATTTATTTTGTACGTTGCATAAAAATTTTACTTATTTTTAGATTATATATATATATATATATATATATATATATATATATATATATATATATATATATACGAGTATATATATAAACGAAAATCATAAATTAAAATTTATTTCTAAAAAATACCTTTATCAAAAAAATATAAAAAATGCTATCAAAGCAACAAAATAAAAATTTTTTTTATAACTCTTTACTATTTCTAAATTCTTAATCAATAGTAAATTCATGAAAATTAAAATTCTTTTTATTATTTTGATATAAATTAACTACTTTGAAATTAATGACAAGTTTATTCACAATTTATATAATGTTTACATTGGTTTCCTTTTACTCACTCACATATTCTCTTCCACATTTGTATATACAAATATATATATATATATATATATATATATATATATATATATATATATATATATATATATATATATATATATAAAAGAATAGCACGTGCTTTTTTCGAGTTTGTAAATAATCATCGTGCTGTAAATAAATGTGTAAAAAATTATAAAGTTTTAATAATATTTTTAAAATTTACTTTACAATCCTATATCAGTGATAGTTGTTATTAGATTAATGAAATTATGAATAAATATTTTTTAGTACCTATTATAGAGATCAGCAGTCGTTTTTCAAACGAGGATGTAATTTATGACCAATTTTCTCACGCATGTATGTTCACTTGCACTGACATCCGATATATCATACAACACAACTGTCCAAATTTAAATAAATGATTATAAACCGCGCTACGTCCGTCGATTGTAGCGGCTTATTCACGACACTGTCACTTCACGACTGAACGTCGCGATGTCAGCGTCGCCGGTCCAGGAAACCCGGTGTCGAACGAGCGTACCCGAAGCGCGCGATCAACTCACTCGCCAACTACCCCCAACCCCTACCGACGAATGCACGGATCTGTAACAATCTATAATATTAGCGTTTTTACATCCGTATGACAGAGATAGTCGTAGGTGAGCACAGCAGAACGAGATGTGTACAGGGTGTCGACGACGACGGGCACTAGCGGGGTGCTGTTTGAAATTGCACGCTGGGTGGAGAAGAAAATATCGCAGTCGCAACTAGGGGGTGTATGTGTATTCATGGCACACTCTTGTCTCTTAAATGATGTCACTGTTCTCCCGTAAGAAAACGGGTGGTTATGATATGTTGCGTGTCGCGGTTTCGTGACTTGGCGTCGTCGGAATATCATTCTTTCAACAGGTTTTCGATTGTACGCACATGTTTCAAAGTAATTATTCGTTATATTATTTTATTTATTATATTTTAATATTCCGACAGTATTTTATTATATACAAAACGATTTCGTGGGAATTATCAACTTATTACGAGTTTAACAATTATTAATCAATTTCATTCCAAAGAAATCTATTGAAAATTATCTAAAAAGACAAAAATTGAAAACTATTTAAAAAAATTCGTACAGTAAATTAACTTTTTTATACACACACATGTTTACATCATTCAATTTTAAAAACCTATTCATTATTATATAAATTTAGAATTCATTGCTCAAATCTCAATTTGGAACATGCTCACCATTTATATTTACCATTATAAATATTTATTTTCAATAGATTATAAAATAAGGAAAATTATTTACATATATATATATAAATTAATATTTTAAATCTTTTTCTCAAATTATTTTGTTGTTCATTATTTTTACTAAAAAATATTTTCAAAATTTAATAATGTGTTTTATAATAAAGCACATAAAATGTTGTAAGTCACTATGAAAGGGTTAGAATTAATTTACTCTAACGAATCATAAAATTTTGAAGCTTTATCTATACAATTATAGTAAATAATGTACAGGGAATCAAATGAGAATATTTTTGAATACACAAACATTGTAAATTATACTGTTGAATCATATCATCAATAAACCAAAAACAGTATATATTAAAGTTAAGAACAGTTAATGAGGTACAAAAAAAATGATCCGGATTTCATTTTTTTTTATTTTGCTTTGAAATTTGATTCTACCTAATTGGATACATTAATTTTTTTATCAACTTTTCTCTTTATGTATTTACTACAATATTAAAAAGGTTTTTTCCTATTTAAAAACGAAGTATTTTTAAAAAATATTATATTGTATAAAAGAACTTTTATTCTTTTTTCATCTAATAAACATTTATCAAAATCGTATACAAAATATATTTTAGTTTAATTAAAATATTTCATAGATATCACTATTAATTTGTTTTTATTTTACTTTATTTGTAATTTAATATTTTACCAAATCAAATATTTGTATAGATTATAAATCATGTAGTTAATATTCAGTGGAAAATGGATTTAAATTTAGTTTGTTGTTACATTTATTCTAGTTTGTAAATATTTTTGTTTGTTTAATTAATTGGTGACGAGTTTAAAATAAATTAATATTTTTTGTAATTTTACATTTTTTCTCTGATGTAAAGAACAAATATTAATTAAATAAAATTCTATTTAATTTTTTTTTACATTTTCAAAACATAAATCTTATAAATGTATGTTAGAATACGAAACAATATTTAAATTGTCATATATAGTAAATATATTTTTAAAATTTAAATAGAATCATTTTAAATTTATTACAATATTTATTTTTTTAATTTTCACACAGTTTTAACCTTTCAAGATCTTACATATACTAATACCAGTGAAATTTAAAATAATATATTTAAGTAATTTTGTAATTAGTAGTTTAAGTTGAAAGTTTTTCAGAATTACTAATAAACTATTAAATTATAATAAAATTCATTATAATATATAAAAAAATAGTTATTTTGTATGCAATTTAAATTATATTTTTGAATTTTAAATCAAAATTACTGCTTTTCATAAATATTTCTATAAATCAAACAAATACAATGATTAATATTTTCTAAAAAATATTCAAAAATAATAATAAATACAAAATACTGAAATTTATTTAAAGTAAATTAAATTTTAAAAATCCAAACATTGTTCTAAACTTACTTTATCTCTAAGTTAAGTAAACAAAAATTTTAAATAAGCTACTTAATTTTATAATAAATTTGTTTTAAAAAATACCCATATGAAATTTCTTCCAAATATATTTTAATTAACTCAGATAAAAAAATACGGTTACAAAATAACATAACAAATTTAATAAAAAAAGGATAGCAAACATTATCAATATATATAAATGTAATGTATATAATTTTTTACATTTTTCACTAGATGCATATTTAAATTGTTAACAAAATTTTGAAATATTTATAATTAAAAGCAAATAAATCCAAAATAGTATTTATGTATTTAGGAAAAATATATTTTAAATAAATGTTTAAAACAAATACTTGAATTTTTTCATATTTATTTAAAAAATTATGAAACTTATTTAAAATTTATAATAAAGGAAAACTTGATGTTTATTTAGAAGTAATTGTGATTTTAAGTAAAATAAAATATGTATTAATATATTTTTATTAATATGATAAATATTAATACTACAAGCCAGTTAATATTATATTTATATATATATATATATATATATATATATATATATATATATATATATAAACTAATTCAGTATTTCATCATAAATATAAGTTTAAACCAAACAGAATATCCGAATAAGTATTTAATTAAAAAACCAAACACACGTAAATGAAATAATATGATTGTCTCATGGGAAAACAAAAGTAAACTTAAAAAATCGAATAATTATAAACCATTTACAAAATTAAATATTACCACAGTGATTTCAAATAACCCGTTTAATCAAATAAGCATATTTTATTTTATTTGGAATCACGTGAATGTTTATTCATTATTTACAATTATTCGCCGCTGGGTATTATTTCTTCACCCCATTACAAATATTAAATAGAACAGAAAAAGTTCAATACTGTTTCATTAATAGTTTTCATCCATAGCATTTATTTAATTAAACTGTACGCACTGAAATAAACAAATATACAATATTATTGGTAATTTTTCACTATTAATCTAAACGGAGATTTTTTACACGCGACGAAAGATATTTATTAATTATCATTTATGTAAACAAAAACTATAATTTAGTATCTATAAATTTTCATAAATGTACGATATGTATATAATTCAATATTTAGTTTAATTATCGAGTATTTTTCGCTACGTTTGAATAAATAAATTAAAGATTAGTAATAAAAAGATTAAGTAAATTATAATTTTTTATTTTATATTCTATTTTAATATTTTTTTATAATTATATATATATATATATATATATATATATATAATGTGTGTATGTGTATAAAGAAAAATTTAGAGACAGATAAAGAGAGACAAGAAAGAAATAATAAAAAAATACCTCTGTATATAACATAATTGCTTCCACATAAATCACATATTTCACATTGCTCCAACTTAGTCTATATTTTTTGAAACGAAAATTTATTTTCAATATTTTATATATACAAACACGAGTATTTATATACATTAGATTTTTAATATGTATATTATTAAACAAATTTTTTTATACTATTATTTAAGAACAATTTAAATTTCACGTTTATAATATAACAATATAAAAAGATTTAAATTTGAAAATTAGTAATTATTTTTGGCAAAGAGTGATATTACATCATGATTTTTAAAAATATTTCTGACAATTTTATTAAATATCAGAAAAAGAAACTTTCTCACATTAGAAATAAATTACGTAATTTTTGAAATTGGTAATTGGTTTATTAAATTTATTCTAGTGTAAAAAAGGATCAAAGAAAACAATAATTTAACATCAATCATAACACAGACAATTATATATATATATATATATATATATATATATTTGTGTGTGTGTATGTTATATGAATGAATATTTTAAGGAGTAAAATTTATATTACAATCAAAATATATAATACCACTATATTCAATCACAAAATAAAATTAATAATATTCAAAAAAATTGCACAATGTATTGAATATAAATATTTAAATATTTTCGTAAACAAATAGCCAATATGTAGAAAACAATAATTTAATCTAATTATTTTATATTTAGCAACTTTGCTTTGATTATTAGTAAATTTTAAATGTTGTTTTTGTAACCTAAATGCAAACTATTAATAATAGTTTCCTTTAATTTTTAAATTTTTTTAGGAAACTATACTAAAATTTAAAAAATATTTTTGTACGTTTTGTGAAAAAATATGTTTTATATATATATATATATATGTATGTGTGAGTTTGTGTGTGTACGAGTGAATGTATACATATATAACAAATTTCAATAATAGGATTTTCACTATTCAGAATCTAAATTCAATTCTCGAAACACAAGGAATCAACAAGCACAAAGAAAATCCTTACATTTTATATTAAATAGACATCAGAAGCTTGAAAGTCTCGGCGATTTTAAAGAAATTGAATAGATTATTTTAGAACAATAAAGCACTTTGCAGCTTTAGTTAGTGTATGTAAGTTGAAATGTGAAAAGAGTTTCGTCGTACACTGAAGTTACCTTTTTATTTATCAGTAAAAGTGATAATATAAAATATAAGTTAAAAGCCGTTGACCTACTTTTACCTGGATTTTCTATTTATTTTCCTTTTATTATCGGTAATGAATAGTGGGAAACGGACATCTTCTAGTTGAATTATCCTTTCAGAATAAAATAATTATATTTTTTTGTTTGGATAATGAAATTAATGGACATGTCTATTCTTAATAATATAAATATTAAAAAGACTATTAATACAGATAAGAGAATTTTGTGATGTCTTTTAAAAATTTAAAATAAGCTCTATATATTTACTCTTTTTTCAATAATGTTTTTAGAATTTGTATTTTTTTCTAAATAAATTATCACTGTATTCAAAAAATAATTGTAAATTTAATACAAGAATTACTCTACTAACTAAAAAGTTGTATTTTCTCTAAAACAAGTAAAAAATTGAAATTAAAGTTTAAAAAAAACTCAGTTAATAGAAATTTTTATTGATTGATGTTATTAAGTTTTTTTTATAATTTTTTATTATATTTAAAAATAAATGGAGTCAGTTATTAAAACTTAATACTAGTATGAATTTATTATATAATTTAAAGTTTTTCAATTCTAAGAAAAAATAAATTAAAGAAGATCATTCTGTTTGATTTTTCCCATTATAAATTATATATTTAAACCAATTTAGATTTTTTCAGGAAATATTTCATCCGTTCTATCATTATTATTACTACTGAAAACTCTTTCTCTAAAATTTAGTTTCTAATTGCTAGATATATTTTAGTTCATACTGTAGATATTTTAATCAAATGTTTCAACGAACGATTTGTTAAAAAAATAACAACATACTGGACACAGCGTATTATGTTAACTACCTTTTGCGGGAAAAACGACACATTAACACGATGACCATCGTTATGACATAATTACTCCAAATATAGTCTGATGTAAGCTTTTATTTTTACCAACACAAAAATCAGCATGTATTTGGTTTATAAATAACTTTTTTTGTATTAATACGTGGGTAATGACTTTTTAATTTAATTAATTCATCAATTATACAATTCACAGCAATAAAATTATTATTTGAATATTTATTTACTAAATAAATATATTTTCATTTCAATATAAATAATTACTTATTGGAAAATTATTGTAATTAAAAATAGTATATTCAGTTTACTCTAAAATTATTTGTATATTATTAGCATAGAAAATGATTCTAAAAAAATATTGAAATTTTCGTGATTGTAATTTCAATGGTTCAATCATTAAATAGTTTTAGTTTAAAAACTTATTATCCGAATTTTAATAAGTAGTATGAAATTTATTACAAGGTATTGATTTGTTGATTTTTTTCTAAATCACTGTTATTTTATTTGAGATATTAATTTTGATATTCATTTTTCGTCTTATCTGTAATTTTAATAAATAATAAAATAAATATTTTTACAATAAAATATCTCCAAATTTAAAATATTATCAACGGAAATATTGTTTCATATTTAACATGAAAAAATAATCAAATTTATATATGTACTGTAAATTTAATATTTTTCAAGTATAATTTACTTTTATTTTTACTTTTTCAAATTATTTAACGTTTTTTGTCAAACGAATATTTCCTTGTAATGTCAAACATGATTAAATTTAAAATTATTGTTTCTCTATAATAGTTAAAAATTCTCAAAACGAAAACCCGAGTAAATATTTTTTTTATTTTAATTTAATATTTTAAAAACAATATGCTGTAAAATATATCTTGATTTGATATTTTCTTCTTTCGGTTGTTGTAAAAAGTTATTAAGGTACAAAAAAGCATTTTAAAATTATTGTTTCATATTTTATTACTGCCCACATTATTAGAACAGTGTTGCACGTGTAAGCAGGATTTAGAAAGTATGGAAATTTATATATTAGATTTCATTTCATGTAAATTTCATTGCATACATTATCTTTTACATAATACAACACTTACGCGTATATAAATATGAGATATGTGTAGTGAAAATCTCTTTGCTTCAGCGAGATGGCTACGTATTCTCTTAAGACTTAAGATGTTACCCAAGATACCCGTGTCTCGTATCATCACAAACAAGTGTATTTATTGGATGTCGTTCGTGACATAAGCGAAGGTATATTTGAAAATAAATCTTCGGGGAACTGCGTGCTTACAACGGTTATTTTGGTAATAATAGCAGAGATGATGAAAGAAAATGTGGATAATGGTGGGCGGTTTGTTGGTATGAGGCGACGATTTACGTGCGTTTGTGGCAATAAGACCCTTCTATTTGCTAGTGTGTTTTTTCCTCTCGCCCATCCTCGCTATTCCAAGAATGTTTCCGTCGATCTCGAAACATTCAAGCGATTTTCAATTTGTTGAAATCGAAAGATATCATGAATTGAGTTATTTATACGCTACGTACATACGTACGGTTTAAGTACAAACACATACGTTACAAGCTCAATATGAAACATTTTGCCAAGCTTATAGGACATTGTTCACTTGTCATGCTTAAATAAAATAATATCCCAGAAGACATACTCAATTTTATTAAACTTTTTTTTATCAATTTCTTATCAAGAATATATCTTATTTATGCAGAGAAGGATTTAGAATAATTTTAAATGAAACATTTTTACATATGCATATAATTTTATGGTCATATTAATTAAACCATTATTGAAAAATAATTAAAATTTACCTTTTCAATCGTTTTATATATGTTTTTTTGAGATTTATAACAAAAATAACTTTTGTACTGATTAAAAATTTCACATCACTTCTAATTGATTTAATAAATTATTCGCATTATTTCCAATATAGTCATTAAAGTACATAAATATTATTTAATTAAAATATTCTTAATTGATAATCTACTACAAAAATATAATAAAGTCATATTTAAAACAAATAATCTGGTTATATAAAATTTATCTTGGTATTAAATAAAGAATTTTTACTCATCTACCATTGTTTTTTGTTCCTTACAAAAATTATAGAACCACTTACAAAAATTAATATTATAAAAATTGTACGTCAACTAATCTATTACAATTACTAAATCTTTCTTTCTTTAACTTCCCAAATTGTCAGTGTAATCAATTTGTACTTATTTTTATTTCCCATTCAATATTGATAAATTTTTTTTAATCACGAACACAATACCCTCAACGAATCTAATATATTAAGTGTTCTTCAATTACATTAAATTATTCCAGAACTTCTTCGATAACTTATAACACCAAGGTGTACAGTTTCATGATTGTATATTCACTTTACCAGACCCTCGTTCTATTAATTGAATGTTTGAGTGCACTATACATTTACTAACTCGGAGGGTTGTGTTTACTCATATATGCTTTTTTAATGCTCTATTGTAGCGTTTATCTATTCTGTTGCTTTTAAGTCTTACACTATTTCTCATGTTTCAATCGATCTAAAATCTATTTTTGTGATTAAACATTGTATACACTTAGACACGGCTTGAATTACTTTTTATATAGAGGACTCTAAAAAGTTTTATTTTGACGAAAGATTAGAACAAACAAAAACCCTATACTTATTATTCATAAATTTCTTAATATATTTGAAAATCCAACATTCTTTATTAAATTAAATAATATTTATGTTGTATTTTCCATTTAATAAATTTATTCCAGGTGTCATTTTCAATATTAATTTTATTATAAATAATATCCACAAACGAGTTATTTTCTCCAAAAAAAATTATTAATAAATTCTAACGATTTATCTACCAAATGAAGATCAATTTCAAAAAAAATGTCTACATTTTTTATCAAAAACCTTTTCAGTGAGTTGACATAAAATGACAGGTTTTACACGAAAACTTCCCGACAAGCAAACAGAATGATCATAAAAATTCAACGATAACATCATTCAGCAGCCCTAATGGTCTAGTCATGTGACAACGTAACGAGCATCGATTTTTACGAAGAAGGTACTAAAATTTCTACATATGTCTTTCAGAAATACGCTCTTTAAAATCATTGTTGAACCATTTAACATGATTGTGTTTTTTGACGGTTTCACAACAGTCAACAACCTCCCATAAAATTCAAGAAACACAGAAATTACTTAAATTTAACGATTCTATAAATTGATTCCTTTATAAACTAGACCATACTATCTGAAACTAAAAAATATTTAATGATCTTTAATAAATCTTGATTGATTCATTTTTTTAAATCATAGATAATTAATAAAACCCTAATACTTATTAAATAATTATATTAAATTGTTTAAATAATGGTGCATGTAAAATAAATTATCAAGCAAATAATAAGAATAAAGGAACTTTATATATATCTAAAAAAAAATTATATTAAATAATGTGTTTTCAAAATTATTTTAATCAATAATTTAAATATAAATAAATTTGTAACACTTATAATTAATTGTTTCAAATTTTGTCGATCAATTTTATTTTCAAAATAATTTCCACGTTGAAATATTTTAAATTTTTATTAATTATTAAAAAAATCGATCTATATTAAATACGTATAAATATCTATTTATAAATAATATAATAATGCTATATAATAAAACTTTAATTGTTCCTGTTATTACATACAAGGATATAAAGCAATTCTTTAGTATTCTTATTGTTTGAATATAAAATATATTAAATATGCTAGATGAATAAACTATAAATACGAAAATCTTTTACTCCAAGGTATTTTATATTAATTTTCTTCTTTAGACAAAACATCTCAACGAATATATTATTACATTGAATAGAGTTTCAGCATTCGACTTTTCATTGTACATGAAAAATAAACATAACTAACTATACGTTAGTCAATTTTCATCTGCACTAGATAAATATTCTTACCGATACATTCATGAACGTATTATATACATACATAGCGAAAATATTCCATGTACATTTATGAACTTTTTTGCCACAAGAACACAACAGTAAAAAATATTTAAACTAGCATATTTATCTTCACATACACAAACCGTTATGAAAATGGAAATGAAATTTCAAACGTAACGTAATCTTTTCAATTAATCAATGAAAATTAAACTTGACTATTACAAACGTGGTTTTGTTGCAAAACAGCATGTCTTTGTCATTTACGACAAAAGCTTGACACATCTGCACAAGAATTGACCTTTAATAGAAACGAGAATATTTTTTTCTGTAAATGTTCTCTCAATGCAGACATATGAAAAGATGAAATATTTTAATATAGATTTGATGTTTTAATGGATTCTCTTTAGATCGTTCTTCATAATATTATATTTCAAAGATCAAACGTTTAATTAAAAAAATCATACAGAGAGATTTTAAAATAATTAGCAGTTTTATGAAAAGAGATTATTTTATTTACAATACTTATTTTTTAAAGAAATATATGTCATTAATTTTCTTAACAACAATTTAAAAACTAAATATGCATATCTTTTTTTTAGGGTTTTCCAATAAGCGCTTTAGAAGTTTAAATGGAAATAAAACAAAAAGTATTTAATCAATTAGTTATTTATTTTTTTTATTTTTAATAATATTCTGTGGCATTAATCATGGCATACAATTTCACTCATATGACCACAATGGATTTTATTGACAGTGGATTCGTTTAGCCAATTTGTAATCATTCTTTCACATAATTGTGGTCCAATTTTATGAATTACACATTCAATGTTTATTTTTAATGAGTTTGTTGTTTGTGGTTTATAATCAAAAACCAATGATTTCACATAAACCCATAGAAAATAATCCAATGAAGTTTGATCACATGGTCTTGGTGGTCAATTGATAAGTCCATTTTGGGAAGTAGTGAATTCATTAAACTTTTCTTTTAATAAATCTATTGAAGTTTTTACAATTTCTAAGCGTTGTTGAAATATTAAACGTTTCATGATAATTTACCAAACTATACTGAGTTTAAATGTCAAAATGAGCTTGAAAAAACAAAAATGGCTGCCACCCGCTGTTAAAGTTCTGATATTCTCATTGTAAAACCCTATATATATTATGATGAATTTTTTCATATCTTTATCTATTTTATCCATGAATTTTTATTAAATCTTGTTGTATCTCTGATCTCCCAATAAATAATTTCTCTTCTCTCTCAGTGATCTCATCTCAAATTATCTCTCTAAAATCTTCATAACAGTTAATAAAACTTATTCAGGTTTCCAAATAGTAATTTTACACTAAATAATTGATCCAGTTATTTTTCGAAAAATAGGAGTTACATTGGTACAAATAAATCATGCTCTATATATTAAAAACATTTATAAAAAAAATATATTTTTCTCATCAGATATTCATTCTAGAATTTTATAATTAAGTCAAAATAATCTTTTCATATTTTATAACCATACTTAAATTAATTATATTATTTACATTCTGTTAATTTTATTTAAATAAATATATATATTTTAAATAATCATTGATTTTAAAAAAAATGATCAATCAAATATAATTCAAAATAACTTGTTAATCATATTAGAATATTTTTGTATAATAATTGTTTTTTAATTATTCCTTTAACCTAAACTCTTTGATTCATGCTACTACACAAATACGTGCACACACAAACAGTTATATATATATATATATATATATTTGTATGTGTGTATGTATAGCGTAAAAATTATTCCGAACGTTACATTCGAAAACTTGAAAGACATCTCATCGAACCCATACGTACTGCTATCCTAATCAATACTATTTACACACTTGAATATTTGATGCCTGTGTTCACGCTTTGAATTTCCAGCAGGCGCCTATACAATCTTTCAAAATTTCCGGTTTAACCAACTGTGACATCGTCAAACGACTTGTCACAAAGACAAACTCTGCATTTTAAACCTAGATTTTCGTGAAACCATTTTTGAAAGTATTGTTGTCAATGGACGTTCTCTCGAATCGTGTGTTTTCATTAATTTTAACTAATACATGATTTATTCATACTACATTTTTATAATATAAAATTTGAATAAATGTTTCATAAACGGCATATTTTAATTATATTCGTATTTTGTATTCTGTATTCTCTCTGTAATGAAAAAATACTTACGTATTATTCATAAATCGTCTCATTAAATCTCGTATATATTCATTTCATTGATATGTGTTAAATTAAATATTAAAATTATTTAATCTCTTAAATGTTTATTGAAGAGCTTTTTTAATAATGTTCAAAAATATATGTAATTTTATCAGTTTTTCTAATTGAATTACATTATAAAATTCATTTTAAAAAATAATAGAAAATAGCATTAAATTTTCCAGTAGCATAAATTTATACGATAAAAACTGACTATATATATATAAATAAAATATTTTTACAAAATAAGAAATAAGTAAAATAATTACATTTATTTTAACACAAATGAAACATAACAAAATACCTCACGATTTTATAAATTTTTAATAATCATTTATTATTCACTTTATTTAATGATGTATATTTCAATATCCATATCTTTATCGTCATTTATTATAATATTTTTTGTATAATTTAGGATTCTACATTATATTCTCTTTTTAAATTTTGTATTACATTTATTAATATTTGTGATTTTTTACACAAATCAATTAAATACTGCAAGTTTGTATAAAATTGATTCAATTTCTATAAAAGTGAATCACAATACTTAATTTATAGTGATAAACAATAATTTCAAAAAAATCTATAAAAATATTTAAAAAAAATAACATTTTGTAATATTATAAGAATATATTATTTTAAAAATAAAGTTTTAAAAATCCCCTCAAAAAATAAACAAATAGTAATTTTATCTACTTGTAAATCTTCAAAAAAACAACAAAGTATAGTAAGTATGATGTTAGGAATTTACTTTATTTTATTTTTCAAATAAATATAATAACATTTTGTCGTTTGAACTTTTTTCTGTTAGACAACTAAATGAAAATAACATATCACGTAATAGTTATGTTATGTAATATTTATGTTTATCTCTTAAATACTGTTTTCTAGAGACAAAAGCTTATTCGTGATATTTTCACTTTGTCGTTGTATAGAAGCTTATGTTGTTAAATGACCCCTAGAGCTACGACTGTCCTAATGGTTGTGTAGCTACTGGGAAGATTTCTCTGTTCAAATAGGCAAACATGCACATAAAGAATCGAAAACAAAAAATACGTTATATGTTTTTATATTTTTAACATGAGCAATTGATTGGAACGAAATTTATTTATAAAAGAAAACATATAATTTATGTACATATAATATTATATAAGGAAATAATTTTCACCCTCAAATTATAAATTCGAAATTAGTTATGAAGTAATTTGTTTAAAAGTTTAGTTAATTTGTGAATCTCATACATAAATATATATTTATATATTACTTATTTTCTAAATAAAAATGAAAAGAATATTTTTTTTGATTTTTGAAAAACTTAACGAAAAATGTATTTGTGCAAACGTCACGTTTCCTTTTTTGTTATTCGTAAATGTACAATTTTAAAATAAACTTTTTATTGACTGTGATAAAATGTTTAAAGCTTTCAAAAACTAGTTGACATAGTAAAACGTGACCAGTATACTTTTTATATACACAACTGTCCATGTTGCTCACTTTTTATAGTATAATCCTAATTAGATACGATATACAGTAAATGTCCATTAGTATGAATGGTAGAAGTTTCTCAGTTACATTAAATAAAACCATTTTTAAAAATATATAATGTGAATATAAATATGATTTTTCAAATAATCTATCAGTGCAATTATTTATTTTCTTTGAAAAATATTTTAAATCAAATTCAAATAAATTGATTTATAAAAACATTTCAATTTTTACAAACAATCAATATTTTTTATTTCCTAGACTTTTACTTGTTTCATGTTTTTTATTTATATAAATATGAATTTTGGAATATCTTATAAAAAATAAACAATCAGAGCAATTTCATCAAAACTACGTACAAATTGACAGACTATTGTGCAAAAAATAAATATATAGAAATATAAAAAAAATATTACACTAATCACTGTCAACACACAAATACAAACAATTCTAAGCAAGCAAAATGTATACACTTTATTCATATGAGAAAAATGACTTCCAATTTACAAAGATTTACACTTTTTATATAAACTGGATTTAAAAAGATGACAATTTCTGTTGTGATAAAAAGACATAGAATGTATATTTACATTTTATGTATATGTAGTTGAATTCAATCTTATCCAAACCAATGTTGACTTTTTCTAGCTTTTCGCTTATACAACATACTTATGTATATATTTTTTCATTTCATATACTTTTATTTCTGTACATTAATTGACTCATAAATAAATATAGCATATATATATATATATATATATATATATATATATATATTTGTGTGTGTATGTGTATAGATGTGTATATGCATGCAAATTTACGTTTATATCTACTTAAAAAATAATGTTACACATAAATACTTATACTGTTCGGTTTAACAAGCAATGCGCTAATGAGCCTTGTTACTATGTAGTAGCTTTCATATGGAAAAAAATCATGACAAAAACTCTTCAACATATATGCATATACAAATGGAGGTACATGCTTTTTGTTTTATAAATCTTATAGAAGTACTTTTTTGTTGAAAATAGAAAATCAGTGTTAAACAAAAGAGGAAGAGGTGCGTTACTGGAATGAGCTTAAAAGTTTCTTTATCTTTGTCTTATAAACGTATTCGTTTTATAAAAAGCACAGTACATCATTAAATGTTATAATAGTGCTTCGAATAGTTACAACTGCTCTATATTCTACAACTGTTATAACGTAATTTAAGTTTTTCTTTTGTATGTTACAGCCATGTTTGTATATACATAGTAATATATACAAAAAAATTATTATTTACAGATAAAATATCATTATTATTAACTAGTTCTCTTGTTAGTCTTTTTCCATCAAATTACTTTTTTATCTTTTTATATAAAATAAAATCCATGTGAGAAAACAACATTTCTGACAAGAAAATATTGTATCTTGTTATTTTGATAAAATTATAATATTCTTATATGTTACTTATAAAAAATAAAATATTATATATATGATATTATGAAATAATAAATAAATATTAGAATGATATTTTATCTACATAAATATGCAATAAATCATAATTAATTGAGTGAATCCCTACATTGAGTGAATATAATGTGTATATAAAAGTGTCTATCTGTATATAAAGTAAAGAAAACATTTAAACTTTTCCAATGTAATGCCCGATTCGTTATAATATAGAACAAAAACTAAGAAGTATAAAAACACGAGATTCTCTCAATAATCAGTTTAACATAAGATCGTAAATCTAACCAATTCTGTTTCCGTAAACGTTTGCAATTATGGAGGCAGTGTCGACCACAAACTCAACGACACAAGTTTTCCAGCAAAAGGGTATGTAAGGCAGTATAGTTGATGCATTTTCCAAATAGCTTCGGAGAGTTGGGTTTGTAATGAATGAGTAAAACTACAGGCGAACGGGCCGAGAATTCTTGTGCCATTAACCGCAGAATTAAGAGCTTTTCACAACTTCTGATCGGTGGAAGCTCTTCCACAACTTAACCGCCAGCGTCATTGCTAAAGCTGTCAGCTTTCCGTGTCTTCGATTTATTTTTCATACATTAGCACTCGTTCTTTTCTGTTCGGTTGATATTTGCGCGTGAAAAGTGCTTTTTAATTATACTAATTATCGATTTAATGTTAAATAAATGTTTTCATTTCGTTTTATATCATTCAATTATGTTAGGAAATGAAACTTGTATCAGAGAATACTGTATTGCATTAACAACTTCTTTATTTATTATTCGAAAATCATTCATTTTTATATTCATGGGTATTTTGTAATTTCGTTTTTGAATTTTTCTTATGTATTTATATTTCTTTTACATTCTTCCTTTTTTGCCTCCCCACTATTAAATAATAAATTAATTATTGATACATAATGAATGAAATATTTTATTGAAATAACAAAAATTCAATTAAAAAAAATATTCTTTGAGATTTTCTAAAAAAAATGTCTCATAATCTAAAATGATTATTAAACTTGATAACAAAAAAAACATCTCATATACATTTATATATATATATATATATATATATATATATATATTATATATATGCATACGCCACTAATGCCAGAAATTCAGTCTAGCTAAATAAAACAGCATTCCTTTTCGATTTAATCTTTATTGACTTATCCAAGACGATGGTTTCATTACTTATTCATCGATAATGCAAAATCAGTGCATTGAATAAAAACAGAATTTCTTTTATGTATTTTTTTCATAAAAAAAATATTTTTTACAATTTCTATTTTGATGTCATTTTCAATTTCTCTTATTATTAAATATTATTTAAGGATTATAAGGAATCTTGTATCCAGAATAAAAATAAATTTCAGAAATTAACAAAAATATTTGTTCTCAAAGATTCAGTAAAACTTTTATTTTTATAAACTATTTATAAGTATAATTAATAATATATATATATATATATATATATATATATATATATATATATGTATGTATGTATGTATGTGTGTGAATTAAAGATAATTTTGAAAGATTTTTATTTATTTTATAAGTATGGATAGTTATTTATAAATGATTTATTTTAATTCTAGTAATAAATAAATGAGAAAGAATACATTTTGTAATAGTTACAAATATTTATTTTAATTTATCATGCAACTAAAAACCAATCAACAAAGTTATCGTATATTTTTGACAGTTCTCTATGACAGCAATGCATTTTAAAAGTGAAGACATCTTTAGTACAAACACAAAAAGACGATAAAGTCGATGGGACATCAAGACAATCGCTACGGAATATTATATAATTTATGTTCGGAGTTTTTTCCGCCACTGCTGATTTCTATTAGCGAGCGTCAAAGCACCATAGCCCTCACACCACCGAGCACATAATTGCGGCGAAAATAAAGGACGAAAGCTCACAAAGTTTTGTGAACAATAGGCAAGTATGGTTGGCGTATTCAACACGATGGTGACTTATCGAGCTATTTACATATCTCGAACAATGATGAATGGCAATTTTTGAAAAACTTCATAGGAACGTTGTTATATCTACATATTTTAGAAAGTTTTTAAAGCGCTTCTCACTCGTTTTAAAAAAATTTCACGAATTATGAACCGTACAGAATGTACAGGTGAAATGTTGTATGATTGATGAAATAATTTATTTTAGGAATAAATAGAACATTTATCTTAAAATGATTATTTTATCAATGTAATTTGTTTTGATCATTATACGGTTCATATTAGTAGTACAAGTTAATGAACAATTTTTCTTTTTTCATATCTATATGGTGCTATTTTCAAATTAAATATGACACAATTTTTTTATATGTTTATTTATTTAATCAATTAAAGTCATAATCAATTATATATATATATATATATATATATTTATTTTTAAAAATCTAAAGGTAATATTCATCATAAAAAAGTATAAGTGTACAAATATTAATTTTAATTTGTAATTCATTTCATATCTACACGTTTTCATCTTATCTTCATTTATGTTTATATTTCTATTCTCTCATTATATATATATATATATATATATATGCAAATAATATGATTTTTAATATATAATATAGCCCATTTTAACGTTTACGAGAGTGAAATATAAATGCACTTCTAAATGTTAACTTATATGCACATAGCATGTGCACTAATAAAACATCAGACATTTATTACTTTATGTTGTAATAATGAAAATAAATTCTTGAATATCTCTCTTGAATATTTTATGCGATCAAAAAAACTTATAGCAATATAAATACGAAGTACCAATTATAAAACATATAAAATATTAGGAAACTATACTCATTTAGTTATATTTCAATAAACAAAATGTCTTTGAAATTTCTCAATTTTGAAAATAAAAAGTGTATTAAATTTATCATTCATTTTATTTCACGTATATATGTTTTAAAGTTTGTTTCGTTTTCCAAATTATTTTTTATCAGAATTTTTTTCATATTCAATTCAGTTTCCTTAAAAAATATTATGAAATACTTTTAAAGAATCTATTTCTTTTTAATAATCAAATTACTTTTTAAATTTATTAGCAAGTCAAGAAATATCTTTATAAAATGATTAACTTGAAATAAATATTTTTTTATTTTAACTTAGATATTTATTTTTAATCTTAAAAGTTACTAATACATTTTTTAAATTATCGCTTAAACTATTTATTATATTTAATAACTATTTGAATATTTATATTAATGTAATATTTATATAACTTTTTCAACAATTATGTATTTCTAAAAAAATATTTATTTTCAGATAAAATATTTATAATTAATTAAAAGTCCAATAATAATATTTCCTATTATAATTAAAAATATAGTACATTTAATTTTCTGTTAAATAAACAATTTTTTTTCTAATTAACTTTATAAAATAAATTCCATCTCTTCTCTGTAATTTTTTTAAAATAAAACTGAGATAGTATAAAATGTGCCCAAAATAAGACTGTAAAATTGTAAAGAATAGTAAATGATAGTAAACCAGTAAATATATATCTAAACCCTTTAATCCCATTTGGACCACTTTATATATTTCTCAACAAGACAAAGTATTTGTCTAAAAATTAAATTTAATCCATTTAATTCCATATAACTTATTTACTCTTTAAAATAATAATTTATCTCTAATCTGTTTGTTTTAAAAATTTTATTGGTATCATAGAAAGAACAGAAAAATATTTGAAATAAATAAAAAAGAAAATTTTTCCAAAATATTTTTAATTTTGTAAATATAACATATCAATAAATCAAAAAATATTTCAAATGATAAAACACTTAATAGGTAAATTTCATACAGTATATTTTTCAGAATTGATTCGTTTTTGGAACCAGTGTATATATATAGATATATCAAACATTTAATAATCAATTTGAACTTAGTAGTAATTTTCTATAATATTAATTTTTTATAAATTAAACATTTTTATCACATTCAAAAATTCTATCATAGAATTTAGTATGTACTGTATTCCTTAATAATATTTTAATTGTATATTAATGACATCTATATCTCTCTTGTTCTCGTATAACATAACTCATACACCCATATATTTAAATCGCTTAATGTGTATAAAATAAATTGAAATATAGATACGTATTAACATATGTTCAGTGTAGTACGTTGACTTATATATATATATATATATATATATATATATATATATATATATATGTTCTCCTTCCGCCTTCTGGTCTTTTGAATTTCGCAGCTATGTACAAAAAAAAAAAAAAAAGCGGAAGGAGATATATATATAACCTAATATATATATATATATATATATATATATATATATATATATATATATATATATATATATATATAATACCATCATTTAAAAGTTTCATATATAGAAATAATACGTTAGTAGATACTTCACTGAAAATATAATAAACATAACGTTTCACGAGAAACCCAAACAATTTTCACCAACTCCATGCGACATTAATAGGATTCGGTGACCTATTTTTCACACATAGCAAGTAAATCAGAACTCTAGTACAACAGTATTGTATTTTATATTTTAACGTGTTTCAGACATTTTTGTATTTTTGGTACCACGTTTTAACATTGTAAGTCAAATTAATATCCTTAGACATATTTTTAAAATTTCTTTTTTTCTATTATATATATATATATATATATATATATATATATATATTCGTATGTGTTCATATATATAATTTGAATTATATTGTCAATTAGCAAAGTTTTCCTTAAGATAATTTACTTAAAATATTTGTTTGCTGTGACCGCGTTTTAAAGAAAGTTTCGTATTGTTTTAAGTAGAAGTTCGTGTCGTGCTGAATAGAGTAGAATCTCTAATGAACATCAGCTCGACTAATCGCTTGTTTCTCTTCAGTCACCGCTTGGCTCGTTTTCTGTGTGGCGAAACAAGTACGATTCCAATTGTACCCTTATAAATCTACGGATTAAATCGAGGATTAATTGAATTAAGTGTGTACAAATATTGCTTCGATCTGAATCTCGTGTTTATGTTTTATTTATTTAACATTGGATTATGTATATTATGAAAGCTGCGCTACTAACGTTATTAACGTTATTGTGATTATTTGAAAAGATTTGTGAAAAGGGTTCATACAATATATTGTCGTATATAGTACACAAACAGACATGTACATTTTATATATGACCGTAATTATTTAAATTCTTTTTTTTCGAATTGAAAATAAGAGCATTATTTTATTTAACTGAGTGTTAATGTTCTCTTCTATGAAGTGGGTCGTTGTTTGAATCGTAATTTTTATGTGAGCTTTTTATATGCACATTGATTTCTTTTATTAAAAAATATATTGTATCTTATTGAATCAGTAATAAAAAAATAAAAGAAACTTTTGAAAACAATTTTCTTTTCTATTTCTATAATTACAGATAAATTAATTTTATTTAAATATTTCTTAATTATTTATTAATATACCATTAACAGTTCAACATTTTTTTAAAATATTATATGAAAGATAATATCGAATAAAACGATAAAACAGACAAAAATATTTTCATATATTCGAAATTAAAATAAGTAAATATAAAAAAATTCTTTAAAAATTTACCAAACCATATTTTGAAAAAAAAAACAATGATATAAATAATTTTATCTGCTTATTGCAAATAAAATTACAAAAAAAATATCGAATTTATCTATTTTTAAAAAAAATATTTGTCTTCTATTTATATTGATTATTGCTAGCTTAGTAATTCTACATCATTATTACTTAATGCAATTAAAAATATGTATCTAAAATTATTTACTCTTTAAAAAAAGCAAGAATGTTTATTATTCTATTAGAAAAACTTTCGAATATATCAAACTTAAATTAAACATAAATTTCTGAATAAATTATATTATTTATATAATTCAAAATTTGTGAGTGACTGAATTTTTTCTGTATGGAAAAAATAAAATTATTTATTTTAATTAAAATAAATTCATTTACAGCCACAGACTGTAATTCAAAAATATTGTATAATACTTTTATTTTAACATTTATTAAATATAAACTTTAGTCAACAAGAAATTTAAAAGTGATATACATATTTAAATATTTTTTCTAAATTGCTCATTGATTTTTTTATATTATCTACTTTTTATATAACTTTATTTATTAATGCTGGTCAGTTTATTTCTATTTTTTAATATATCTTAGTACAATATAGAACACATAAACGTTTTATAGAGTAATATTTATTAAACCAAACTACATCGTAACTTCATCACTTTTAGTGTGATATCAAAGCGAGATCGTACGCCACACATCAATCAGGTCTTTAGTATAGAGCAATCCCTATTCCTGCCTATTCCTGCTTTCTATACCAAAGATGAGCCAGCGGCCACTCTAATCAAGTGCAACTTGTATTCACCCCACCGACTGATGATTGGTCGATTGGATCGTCTGTGGAGTGAACACAAGTATAGGAAACAGGAAAACCTTTGATATTGTTAAGTTACCTTCTATACACAATAAGGGAGAGATGTAGATACTGCTTTATTCAAAACCCTGGCTGATAAGAACGAGCAACATTGTCATCGGCTCAGAATCAATTGAGTGTTTTCGATTTTGTACGATTTCATTTTTTCAAGCACAAGTCTCTCTTGCATACTTGAAAATGTTGGAACACTAAGATAGAAAGGAATTTGTATTCAGTACTCGTAATGATTTTTATACACACACACACACACACATATATATATATATATATGAATTATTTATAACTATGAATTCATACACATACATTTTTATAAATTTAATTTATCAAATTTAGAATTACACATCATTCAATAAAAATTCAAAAACGATTAAAATTTTAATTATTCCGTATAAAAAATGTTCATTTTTTGGTATAAAATAAACCCTTACATATATAAGCAATAATTTATTGTTTTTTTTATTTTCTACGTGTTTATTGAAAATATAATAACATATTATTTATTATTATCTCTGCTACATATCTTACCAATATAACCTAAATCTATATTTTTATAACTAAATGTCTACAGGATAATGATAAAAAAATATACACATTTCCATACTTTCTATATACGTTAAGTATGTCAAAAGCATCGAATTAAAATTAAATATTTATATACATATATGAATATTTAATTTTTATATTGAAAGCATATTTTTCAAAAATATTTTAACATCTAAAAGATATTTGGTAAAAATTCGTAGAATTTTTTTTATAAAATTTTCAATTTTATTGACTTTATCTTAAGGTTTCTATTACCTTTTATGCAGATTTTTAACTGAATTAAAATGCTTACTTTTTACAATACTCTTTTTAATACAATTATTAGTAATATAAATTTTGAATTTCTAATTAATACTTTAGAAATATTTTTACTTTGTTATATTTTTTATTTTATAACAATTAAAACTTATATATCAGAATTATACTAGTCAATTTAAAAATATCTACAATATAAATATTGTTTAATATTAAAAAAATATTCTTCAGAAAGATTTACAAACAAGTATAATAATAACCATTGACTCAAAACTGTTTTCAATAATACTATAAAATAATAAAAAAAAATCAATGTCAAATATAATTTCGCAGAAAAATATACCGTTACTAATGAAATATATTGTTCGTAAAATGTATTGTAATGTGAAAGAATTTAATTGACTTCTGGGAATTGTTCGCTTTCAAAGAAACCAAAACAAAACATTGAAAAAATTAAAAACGGGAGATAAATACTTTCCTTGCAAATACTCGAAGATATTTTTATCGTTATTTTCCAATTTCGAATTCAATCATAACAATCTCATTTTGTATTATACTTAAAAATATTAAATATTTTTTGTACTTATTTTTTTTAAAAAAAAATGTAATATTAATCTTATTTTCTTTAACTAAGAATTTCACATTTATGCAGATAAAAATTGCATGTAACATAATTATTTAAACGATATCTCAATCATGTAAAAATATACATGATTATGTGCAGTAATTTATTTCAATTTATATTCTTATACATTTCTTAAGCACCATTTATTTTTTAACATAACCGTATACTGTAAACGTAATTGCATTTCATACGTGTAAATAAACGTATATAATACGTTTGGTGCATATTGCTCGAACAAACATTAATTAAAAACCTTAAAACCTAACCTGGAGACTTCTAACGACTGTACTCGTACGATAAAACTAGTAAAATTCAAATTGAAAAAAAACTGCTCGAATCGTTGTACAGCACGTACTTGAAATAGATTAAAACAAATCTTGCACTCATGCAGCACGAAAGCATTTGTACGACGCTCACAATCAATTTCCATCGCGTTTCGCAGGCGTGCCGAGCCGCGTAATTGGCTTCGCGGGCCGCCATCGTTCAACGGCAGTTGATCGTAATGTGACGGCATCGTATGCGACACTTTACAGCTCCCGCGGGACGAATGTACGCATTTAACAAAGTGGTCCGGGAAGTATTTCATCGCATATCGACTGTAAAGAAAAACCGTTACATATTCACGTCAACATCGACGGCCTTTTTAATAAATGAAACGCTGTCAAGGTAAATGGCATTGTCAATAGGATGTTTTCCTCTAAACATGTATCCGAATATTTTTTTGTGATACATCATTGTCAACATCTTTAGTATATTTTTATAAAAAAAGATCAGTTGTGTATATGAAATATGCTACTAAATACTATAAACATATATTTTCTAACTCATTTATTATTTTTTACTCTCCTTGAGGATTTTAAGAAAGGATAAATTCTAATTGTAACCAAATTACGTAAAAATAATTTACATATTTCAATAAATATAACTGTGTAATATTTTAAAGATTAAAATAAAAACCACATATTGTCAATTTAACATATTATATATTGTCATCCAAATGTAACGCCTAGATTTATGTTTTATTGAAAAGAAACAAAAAAAACTATACACACGTTTCCCTATACACCATTGTATATACATGTTTCTTTTTATTATAAAAGAACACAAATCTAGGCGTCACATTTGGATGACCTTATATATTTGTAGATATTTAATATTTGAAATATATAGGGTCATCTAAATGTGACGCCTAGATGTAAGCGCGATTTTTGGATGACCCTACAATTAAATAACTAAAATTTGATAAGAATTAGTGATATTTAGATATAACTTATTAGCATTGATCAATTTTTCTTAAATAATGTTTTTTATAAAAAAAACATTAATTAAAAATACAATAATTCTGTTTGAATTAAAACATTAAATTATTAATGTTTTCCCATATCTACATTATTTGAAAAACCTTTCAATTTATTGAAATGTTTTTTTAAAAAAAATCACATTTAAAATAAAAATATAATTATTTAAAATCCTAGATTACTGAAATAATAAAACAGAAATATTAATGAAACATACTACGAACACAGACGAATTTTCAAGATTTTCAAAGCAGTGCAAAACCAGGTAATTATAATTTTAAATTTAAATTTACAGTTAATACGAATTAAAAACTTAAATTACAAACAACGTTCAACGTTTGTGAGGTCTTTTACAATTGTCATAGGTATTTCTTTCCCTTAATATATATATATATATATATATATATATATATATATATATATATATATATATATATATATATATATACTCTAATAATTTTACAAATTGATAATTATAAAACTTGTCTATTTTGATTTATTTCATGTGCATTAATATTTCGTATTGTAATTGTTGAATATACTTGATTATAACAAATATTGATTAAAATTTAATATTACATTTATATCGTCAATATAGTACATTATTAAACTTGAATCTTTTTAAGTTACGGCTTTAAAAAGGGCTTGATCACATAAATAGAAAGAAATGTTATTATTTACAACAAAAACTTGTTTACTGTATATAATCTGTAAACTTTTAATCAGTAATAATGTACATTTTTTTAATAAGACTGTTTTTTGGAAACTGTTCAATCTTCTTATACACAGTCAGCTTTGTCGAAGAATGTAACGAAGTCGGAATTGATTTCGTTCTTATAATTGTATGTGTGTTTTCTTTTAATCATTCAGATGGTTTTTTCGAACTCGCAACAGATGGTAATCTGAAAGGCTATTATGTACGAAGGATATTACTATGCAGAAGATTTAATGGTTCAAAGGCGTATCCATTTATAATTTATTTTCTGTAACTTTTTACACCAATTCCTCGATATATTTTCAGTTTAGAGTATTTTTTACAAAAATGTATTTATCTATAAAAATGTGATTTTAACACTCATTATTTATTTAAACTCTATATTATTTCATAAATATATTCAATAATCACTTGTTATTTATTTTATTTACTGGTGTACATTTCAATAGTCATGTGACTATTCTTAAAATGCTACATTATGAAAATTAACTAAAAATCAATCTTTCTTAATAAAATCAAATTCATTTATTATAAAATGTTGATTTTGCAATAAAAATATCATTTTTTATCAGTCAATATAAATTTTACATTTTATTATCGATGAACATTTTACTAAAAAAACGGTATTTTATTATAAAATGATTATTTTATATTCAAATACTCGATTTTTAATAATAAAGTTTATTTGTAATCAACTTTAAAATTTTCTATTTTTGATCCCAAAGAAACGACCTATAGTATTCAAAAATTTTATAAAAAATCGACTTCTTCAAAAAATTACTTCTTTCGTCTAAAGACAAAAGTCAGCTATTAAAATAAAACAAATCAATGATTTAAATCATATTTTTAAATATAAAATCTATTTTATTTGAAGAAAACCTGGATTTAGTCAATAAATCAAAATTTTAATCAAAGATCTATTACTTTCATTTTTCATTGCATTCAACCAACTTTCCATTGAGTAAATCTTAATTTTTTTAAGTAAAAATATTTACTAGAAACATAATTACAATTTTTAAATCCAAATATTATATCTGGATGTATATAAATATTTTTTTTTATATTTTCAATTTCAAAAAAGATCAAAAATCAACTTTTAGTTATAAAAATAGTATTTCCTATTAATGATTATTATTTTTGATGGAAATTTATTATTTTTTATTAAAACAATTGATTTCTATTAAAAAATATTGGGTCGTAGTGATTTTTAAAATTTTCATTTTTTAACCTCAAAAAAACGACGACCTATAGTATGGAAAATTTCGTAAAAAATCTATTTCTTTTGAAATTTATTTTTTTTACTTAAAATCGAAGATTAGTTATAAAATAAGACAAATCAATAATTAAAATCATATATTTCAACATAAAACCAATTTTATTCAAAAAAAATCTAGATTTAGCTAATCAGTCTATATTTTAATCGAAAATTTAATACTTTTATTTTTCACCACATTTAATCAATTTTCTATAAAATAAATCTTTATTTTTTGTACTGAAAATGTTTATCAGAAACAAAATTACAATTTTAAGATCAAAATATCATATTTATATCGATATAAATAAATTATTTTTTGATTTTTTTCAGTTTCAAAAAAGATCAAAAATGACCAAAAGTCAATTTTTGGCTATAAAAATTATATTTTATAATAATAAATACTATTTTTTATAGAAATTGATTATTTTGTATTAAACCAATTAATTTCTACTAAAAAATATTGATTCTTAATGATTTTTAAATTTTTCACTTTTTTGACCTCAAAAAAATCATGACCTATAGTATGCAAAATTTCATAAAAATTCAATTTCTTTAAAAAATTACTTCTTTCATCTAAAATCAAAGGACAGCTATAAAATAACACAAATCAATGACTAAAACCGTATTTTTAAAGGTAACATTGATTTTATTGAAAGAAAACCAAGATTTAGTCAATAAGTCAATATTTTAATCAAAAATCTATTACTTTCACTTTTAGCTGCATTCAGTTAATTTTCCATAGAGTAAATCTTAATTTTTTTATCTAAAAATATTTACTACATACAGAACCACAATTTTTAAATCCAAATATTTTATTTGGATGGATATAAATAATTTATTTTTTGAATTTTCCAATTTAGAAAAAAATTGAAAATGACCAAAAATGAATTTTTGGCTATAAAAATTATATTTCCTAATAATGATTATTATTTTTAATTGAAATTGATTATTTTTTAATAATATAATCAATTCCTAATAAAAAATACTAGCTCTAAGTGATTTTAAAATTTTTCATTTTTTGACGTCAAAAAAACAACGACCTATAAGTATGGAAAATTTCACAAAAAATCGATTTCTTCAAAAATTCATTTTTTTCTCTTAAAATCAAAGATCAGTCATAAAATAGTGTAATTTGATAATTGAAAACATAATTTCAATCACAAAACAAATTTTATTTAAAGAAACCCTTTAATTATCTTATCAGCCAAAATTTTAATCTAAATCCTTAATTTCATTTTTGAACAAAGTTTTTCTACAACAAATCCTTAATTTTTCAATTGAAATTATTGACTAAAAATAGAATTATATATTTAAAATCAAAATATTGTATTTAGATTCATTTAAATGTTTTTTTTCAATTTGTTCTCATTTTATTTAAAAATTGAAAATGATTAATAATTGATTTTCATTTATAAAACATATCTTTTTTGATAATAATTATTACTTTTACTTAAAATACGTTATTTTCTATCCTGATAATGTATTGTAAGTAAAAAAATAATAAACAATTAGTAAATTTTAAAAATATAAATTTTTGACTTCAGATAAATGATGAGGATGTGTAAAATCTTTTATAATATAATGCTTTAATAACGATGGCATGGACATGGAAATGCTCATCGACGAATAAAATGAACAGCAAATTTCTATTGATCACCTACATAAAGTCTTTTGCTGTTATAAGAAGTGATTTATTTGTATTAAAGTAAATTTGTCACGATACCAAAACGAATAGACCCACTGCAATTTCAAGAATAAGAAATCTGCACATGTAAAATATTGCTAATCGCGTGAAATATTTGCAGGAATGTGTTTGATGTCCCAATACATTCTATTAACTTCAGTTATTGACTTTTGTGTCACACTTGGGTTGTTATGCAATTCAGTCAGGCTGAACATTTACCGTACATTTTAGTCCGGTAAGCCGAACGATTAGTCAGCAACACGCGAACCGTCATTTGTTTACAGCCGGTAAATCCGTATTGAACATTTTCCGAACAGAATTTCCCCTAAAGTGGCACACAAGGAGTGAAAAAACCTGCCTACATAGTGTTTATGGTCAGATAGTCATGTGGTCATTTAATAGCATACAATTGTCACATGTGATATTTTTCGATACTACACATGTATAAACTTCCGATTGGAATTGAATGTTTGGATTTCCTAATATTGATTTTGTAATTAAAGTCTATATATATATATATATATATATATATATATATATAAATATAAATATATTAACATATTAAACATTAGTATCTATCTTATTTTTTATCTTAAGATATAATTCAGAAGTTAAATTTATTTGTGAAAAAGAAAATAAATTTATTACTATAAAACTTATAAAAATTTACACAAATAGGTCACCACTGTATCATACAATACTGTTGTAATACATAGGCGTGTTAATACATTTATAATATAAATGAAATTTAAATCTTATTTTCAACATCCAGACTATCACATATATACAGATAGTTGTGCTGCTTGTAAATCCATTAAGATCTTGTCAACAGAATTTTATACACATGTGTAATGGAATTTTGTAAGTCACTATAAGATAGATTCTCTAGATATATTTTTATTACCCGTTTAAAAAAAGATTCTATTTTTTATAGAAGTATAGCAAAATAAATCCATAATAAAATTAAACACTTAATTAAGCTAAAAATAAACCATAAATTAGTTTGATTAGTATTTTTCAATATTTTCATTTTAGAAAAAATATTTGCCATTTTTTTGTATTAACGGAATAAAATTATTATTTTTTGTAAAAACATATTTATTTTTAATTTAATTCTTTTTCAAATAAACTCATTTTTTACTATATAATAAAATATTGTTAAAAACATGATTAATAAATATTCTCAACTAGTAATAATAATATATATATAAAATCATACGTTAATTGGATTAATTACTAATACTATTAATTATTTCTTTTTCAAGGGCAACAAATTTATCTAACCCTTTAAATAAGGTAAAAAAAAATTTTTTTAATTCATATATTCCATCATTAAAGATACCATTCGAAAAAACATTTTTCATCTTTTCAAAACATAAAAAATGTTTTGAAGAGATAAAGAAATTAAATAATCTATTTTAAACCCGGATTTCTTTGTGATAGTAAACATATTTTATATTGTTTTATTATATTTTTTTACATACACACTTTTTTTAATTTTAAATAATCAATGTTTCCAAAAAAAAAGTAATAAATTGTAATAAAAAAATTATTAAAACCGAAAAAATATTATTATGTTGTAAAATTTCATTATAAATTACAATTATTTGAATCCTTCCTACAAGTATCCATTTTCTGATTCAACGTATAAAATGTATTGAAAAGTTGATTTAACAACAGATCTCTAGTGAACGAAATGAACGTATTACATTACTTATCAATAGATGGCAATAAAATTTAACTTTATATTGCTATTCATATTCTATTTAAAAACATTTATTATTAGAATTGTCCTACAGTCCAAAGTATGCCTATTTGAAGTCAATGAACTAAATATTTCCATTTATTCATTTGCAATACAACACAGTCAAACAAAACTATCACTTAATTCCAAGACAAACCCATCTCTCTTTCGAATATATATATTGATTATTTGTATTCTTCAAAAACAGATATTTAAATCATCTTATTTGGTTTCGAGAAAAATATTTATAAGGTAATTAGTTAAACAGATTTCTTTTTAAATAAATGATATCCTCGAAATTATGACGTACATCTAAATTGTAATGGATCACTATAGAATATTAAGTATTAAAAGTATATATTTTTTAATATTATATTTTAGTATTTTCATACGTAATTGCATATGTTTGTACAAATTATTTAAATTAATTCTATTGAGTTTAAAAGTCATTGAATATTAATGTAATAATGATAATAACAAAAACAATGTATTGTTACAAAGTAAACATAATAGCAATTTTATTACTGATCTGTAAATGAAAAGTATAAAATATTGTATTTTTTTTATTACATTTTTCATACATAATAACATAAATTATTCGAAAATGTATACTATTTCATAGTTATAAATACATACATTGCAATTATGATTTTATTTAAATTTGTTTATTTTAAACCATCAAACATTCAAAATATATCAGTAAATTCTTAAAATAACAAAATTATTAGATTTGATTAATATTTAAAAACTAATAATAATTATTTTGATGACTTAGATCTTTAATAATATAAAAGATATTATTATTAATTAATATGAATGTTTCAATATTCAGAATATATAAATTTATATTGAAATAGTTTTACGCTTAATAAAAAAATAATTAATTATATTAAGAAAAAGTTGGTCAATCCAAAAAAAAATATTGACAAAATAAAATATTGAACTTTTTTAGGATGTTTTGTTAAACCAGTTTTCAATTATGGATTTATTATATTAAATTTTTTTTTCGAATTTGATTCCTTAATTTTGACGTCTCTTTTTGTTAATGAAACAAATATTCCAGTTTTATTTAATATAATAAATTTAGGAATATATTAAATTAGTGTAAATAAAAAGTATTGTTTTTTTAATTTTTAAAATAAAACATATTAATGTATTTGTTGTTTTGGAACTGTGGCAGATTCACTTTAACACAAATGAATTTTAACCCCAACACCACAATGATTTAAAGTGTTCAATAATCACTTATTATTCACTTATTAATATATAATATATGTATATATAATTTGTTGACATTTTTTAAAAAAAATATTCTCTCAATTTTATAATTATTGCTTTTGATGACAGTTCATATTTTCCAATAAATGATAATCAATTTCCTTGAAAAACAAGATACTACTAATTGTAAATTTGCATATATACGTATGTAATTCACATTTTTACATTATAACTGATTTAATTCTGTAGAATTTACTTATATATTTTTCTTGTTTAAGTATGAAATTTACTTATAAATATTCAATTCAATTATATAATTTATTTAATTATTTTAAAAATAAAAAATAATTTTAAAAGTTATATGTATATAATAAAAAATTCTATATAATAAATAGTCATTAATTTGTAATAACTTATCAATAATATAATAAATTTCTTGTATGACTCAAAATAATCTCTATTAAAGAAATACTATTATTTTTTAACATTATTTATATATTGAAACACGATTATTGTGTTATATCTAGTTATATATTATTTTAATTATCATTTAATAGATAATATTCTACAACATTTTCAATTAAAATACAACATATTATTAAAGTACTTAACTTTTCAGTATCTATATTTTTTTAAAAAAGCATGTTTTTTTAATCCAGATATATACATATATATATATATATATATATATATATATATATATATACAAATTAAATATTTATACGATATGCAAAAGTTTTAAATAATTTATCACATCCATACATATATTTAAAAAAGTCATATATTTAATACAATTAATTGTTTTGAAGCAAAAGCAAAAATTACTGTTAAAGATCAACTTTCTGTCGAAGCTACGTCATAAAAATATTGGTAAACAGACGTAATAAAAATTGACGACTGTTGTAAAATTCAAATTTCAAGAAATTGTTCAGAGAATATACTCGTGGCCAACACTTAAAATTCATAATAATATTATATGACGTTTGATTCGAGTGAATGTTTACATTCGGCTCTTGAATCTTTATGATAATATTCAGTCGAAAAAAATAGGCACGAATATAATTTTCGAGAAAAGTGATCTTTAAACCCACGTGTGTCCCTACTTAATCTCAGACAATCTACAATAATGTTACCTTGAACGATAAATATTTTAGTCAGAATCTAATTTTAAATTAGTTGTCGATTCCAATGCATTCGTTCGTTTTGTGTTATTGTGCACATCACAATCGTTTTGCTGAAAATTATCTAACATTTTCATATTTTATCTTTTATACATTGTATATATATATATATATATATATATATATATATATATATATATATATATATATAAAAAATATTTTATCTTATTTTTGCACAAAATATCTTGTTACATTTTTTAATGCAGTTCAATTGCAGTAACTTTACATTCTTTAAATATTTTTTTTAAAATTAATTATTATCGTATTATCTTTTAATTGTTTTTTCAAACTACACGAATCATTTGTAACAATTTTAATAATTCAATTTAATACATTAAATGATTATTATTTTATTTTTATTTATATTTTTTATCTGTCCAAGTATACTATATAAATTTCAGTTATTTTTAGTACATCATATAAATATTAATTTTAAAATATTATTATATAATTTAACAATATAATTCATTCATTTTCGAAAAGATGTTAACAACGTAACATTTTAATTGTGTTCGATATTTACTTAGCGTTTACTATTTTCTTATGCACATTTTAATGCAGTTATCTACAGAACTTAGTAACAAAATTCTGAGTAAAATTTATTACCTATTCTAGAAATAATGACCTTCAACCAAATAAGTATAATGATAACAAGTTTCTATTGTTGAGTATTTTACTAAAATCTTGTGGAATTAAGGTAATAATTCTTTGTAAAAAAAATAATATGTGACGATTTTATCAACTTATCTTTAATTCATCTGTATTTTCATTGAATATTAAATCAGTAATAAGATAATTAAATGTATTTATTTATAAATAAACATAAATCTTTTATAAATAAATCTCGTGATGATTTAATTTAATAATTAATACTTTATTTTCATTCTTGATCTATTATAAATATTTTACACATTTATTTTTTCTTTACTTTTAACGTGATATATCTTAATCACATTAAATAACATTTAAATATGTTATTTGTTTTTTTATATTTTCTTCCTACTTACAAAGCGAATGAATCAGTCATGATTCATAAACATATCATACATTTCATTCAAATTACTACACACATGTTAATTAAAATATGTAATTCCAATTAAGTGAAATATTTTTTAATTAATATACATATAATAAATCATTTATAAATTGTAACTCGTATAAATCTTATTTTTTAATTAAACGTTACATTAAATTTTTACCTGTAAAAGAAGATATTTCTGAAAAATGATAAAAGTTTTCTTATTCTATTAAACGATTTCCATTTAGAATATCTTATTGTATTTTTAAAAAGACAATATAAATTATTTTCAGTAGACTGTTCTACTTTCCAGGCATAAAATTTTATTCATGAATAATGAATTTAAATTTGAACTTATGAAATGTATGTATGTTTTCATTGAAACAGTTTTATTTTGTATATTTTATGAGATTTGATCTTGACACTATTCTAAATCTTATATAAAAGTAAATAAAAAAAATATTAATCATCGAGGTATACATTTATTTATTAACTTATATATTTTTTTAAAAAAAACTGATTATACAATATAAATAATATAATCTTTTTTATACTTAATCATAAATTTATTTAATAAAAATATATTGATCATTTTGTTTAAAAAAAGTAGCATTAATATAAATTTATTTTTGAAATTTGGATCATAGCTAAAAAATGTCATTGTACAATTTTTGTTCGATTCTTGGCAACAAAATTATTAATAGTAAATATGTATACGCCTTCAGACGTCCTCAATTCACTGCATCAAAATAGAAGAAAAATGAATACAGGTTCGAGACAAAATGTCCATATATTTAGATAATTTTAAGGTCAAATACACTATAAATAATTTTGTATAATCTGTATCAATTTAACACCATCTCTTCAATAAAAATATTGATATAAATTCATATCCATAATCTTATAAATGTGCATTAATTTCTAAATTTTGCAACAAAATTTATTTATAGTTATTTTCAATATCTTAATTTTAATAATATATATAAATTAACACTTATAATATTCCAACTATTTTTTCTTTAAAAATTTGTTAAATATTTTAATTATAAATAAATCACCCAAGTGCAATATTATATTAAATTCAATAAAACACGCAAATTATTATTATATACACATGTAGTTAATTAATTTTTTATTTGTTTAATTCTCTTAACAAATAAAATATTTATTTGAAACTAAGTTCTTAAATTAAATAATATATTTTTATAGAAATAAAAAAATATCAAATCATTTTTTAATTTACAGTAATTTAATAACGAATGAAATAATTCAAAACTATTGAATTAATTTTTATATAATTCACTAGACTATAGCTAGAATGTTGTTGTAGAATTTATATACATATATATATATAATTTTATTTACTTTATATCTATTTATGTATGTAAATGTGTCAGTTAACAAATAATATACCTTATTTAAAACAGTCAATAAAAAGACTCACGTAGATGAAGTGAAAGTCAATTCCTTGATTTTTGTAGCAGTTATCGAAATTTCTAGTTCATGTAAATTTAACCAACCGTTTTTGATTATCAAGACTTTTACAACAACATCTTTTTTACAGAATTTATTTCTGCCCTAATACACAGATATGTATCGATCGATATCGATATTAATATTTGCAATTAGGTTTCATTAAATTGTATGCCAATATAATGATAATTATTAAATTTCAATGACAAATTTGTATTTTATTTATTTATTTACTCATAAATTTAATTGTACTTCTTATATTAAATGAGAACGATGAGTGTTTTCAAGGTTTCTTGTAGTTTTAGGAATGTATCAGAATTTATTAATTACGGAAAATATTGTAATGGTCATTAAAGTATAACAAAAGAAACTGATATACATAAAGATAACAAAAAAATCAAATATTATTTTAATTGATAATAAATTAAAATTTACTATTTATATATTTGAAATATTTTGTTTACGTGACATTTGTCAAGTAATATAAATACTATTTATTTAACTGAACCTATGAAGATATTTAGTGTAAATCTATTTATGTAAATTTATTATATATTAATATACACATGTACACACACGCACACACATAAATATATATATATATATATATATATATGTGTGTGTGTGTGTGTATGTATGTATTTATGTATGCATTTACAAATATAAAATATTTACTTTACTCATTTTTTTGCATTTTATATCACAAATTTTAAATTATTAATTTCTACAAAAAATCACAATATTTTTTAACCAAATATATTCATTAAATACAAAATCAAATAGAATTTAATTTTTAAAAAAATATTTACCCTTGTTTATTATGACCTTATTTCGTCTACCTAGTACAACTCAAATTCCATTATAAAATAATTACTTTGACTTTGAGACAATAAATTATCGATGCACTTTTAATATCCTTGACTTCAGAGAAGTACTATTCAAGCAAGGTGTTTTACATCAACCGAAACAAATAGTAATTAAAGAAGAATAAATCAAATAAATATACTATTTTAAAAAAATACAAATTTGTAACGATTTCTTATATCTTTGAGTGTAAATGAAGTCAAACGGTCATGCAACGAAATAATCTTTCTTCTTACAAAAATGAAATCCATGTCTCGTTAAAGTGTTTTTAACGATTTTTATTACGACTTGTTAATGTGATAATTGTAAAAACTTTTCTTGAAATATTTATTATTAATCTGGATGGTAAAAAAGTAATAAACTTTCAATTAAGAATGTAAAATCTTTTTGTTGATTATTTTAAAAATATCATTTATAAACTTTTAAATCATTAATATTGCCTTTTTTGGTTATATATTTAATAAAGAATGATCAGAGTATAGGCTTAAAATTCACAATGGTTATAAAATATTTTTATATATTTTTCAAATTAAAAAAAGGTTATATTGTTCATTCTTGATATTATTTTGAATTTAAATTTGATTTTAATCGAAAAACAAGATATATATACAATTTTGATATATACTTTTTAAACATATAACTATGTGTTCTCATTTTTTTAATAATCATTTTTTTAAAAATAGCATACTCTTTAATATTTCAAACATACCTTAAATATGTTATCTTTTAAAGTATCTGTATCGTATATTTGTATAAAAAAATATGAAGGAAAAAAACATTTCCAAAAAATTGGTAAGCATCAGCTGTTGCTCTGTGGACCGTTTTCATGTATTTGATTTATAGTTGACGTGCGGATAAAATATGAAATATAAATTTACTACTTTACCAAATATAAGTATTGAAACTACTAACAATCTATATTAAATGAAATCCAATAAATGTAATTATTTTAATACTATAAAATTTGTAATGATTGTCACTACGTTCGATTTATTAACCTTAACTGCATTTTAATTGAAAGTATTAAGTCGACCTATTACTTATTGAGTGCAAGGTTAGTTTAAATAGATCATATGATTACAGTTTTAACTGTATACCAATTAACAGTTGTCTTTTGACTCTTATTATTGTCGTTTGATTAGAAATAATGATTACAAATAGATACAAAATAGTATTTATAATAATTGAACCATCTAAGTATTGTAAAACGAATAAAAAATTTATAAGTACAAATATTGTAAAATAAACAAACATTTTATGAATAGAAACACAAACAAGAAAATCTGTTTCTGAATAATATATTTTATTATTATTTCTCTGATTACTATTATTAAATATCAGTATATTAAATCATATCAGTATCAGCATTCGTACTTATTTTTTTTATTTCAATATTTTAACATTATTGATTTCTTAATAATAACTTTTAAGAATAGATATTATGGAGAAAAATCAGTAAAAATTATTACTATTTTTTTCCAATAATTATTCTCATTTTTTTAGGTATAAAAATATTTTTCAATCCAACTTCAAATGCTATAAAAATCCTTCATAAATCATAAGTTACGAGTTTAAAACTCGATTTATTAGAATTAATATTTCTCGTTTTAAATGGAAATTTATCAAGTTTGATGTTTTTGAAATAACTACAATAAAAAAGAAATAAATAAAGTTGAATTATTTTCAGATTGAGTATATTTTAAGTACTCAATAAAAAAACTAATCAATAGTGTGTAAAATTATGTAAATAAAATAATAATATATGTAAAATATATTAAGAACAAAAGTGCAATATCTAATATAATCTATTATTATTTTTACAAAGTGGAATTTGACAAGTAACGAGACATAATTTTTAACTACACATACCCCCACCAGAAAAAATATATAATAATTATAAATAATCAACCAGTCAACATATAAATATATATATATGAGTTCTAATCTGATTGATAAATCTGTAGATAAATATAACAATGAAAAGAGAATTCCCAAACTTGATTTAGCTTCGAGTAACTTTTTTTACTTTCTAAAAAAATTTAGTTCAAATGTAAATATTTCCAAAATATTGAAAAAATTCCTAAACCTTATGAGTTTACAAGGTTCTAATTTGAAAGCAGAATTAAATGAATACTTAAAAAAGACTTAAACCTCTTTTAAATTGCAGTAACATCATATATTGTATATTGATGTAGAGAAACAAAAATTAAATACCTAATATTGATAGCAAGTAATTAATATAATTTTTGGAATAAAACTGTTTTTGAAAATCAGTTTTATTTTTTTAAATCCATATCTTGAAACAAAACCTTATTGATAATAAAAATTGTTTCTTGCTTCATCAAATATAATTATTATCAATTATTTCTGAAATAATCTATTGATTAAAAAATGTAATATAGAAGTAATACAATATTGATAAAAATTAAATCACTTCAAACGAGTAAAAGATAAAATTGATTTACAATTTTTTTTGTATATAAAAATAGATATGTTATTGTACTTTAAATTTAACATCATATCAAAATCTTAATAAAAAAAATCAAGTTAGTACTAGTTTGGATTAAAGTATGAATTATTATTTATCTTAGAATCGACGCATTAAAATAAGAGTAATATTACATATCAGTCACAATATATTGAAGAAAAATACAAAAACGAAAGAGTTACTCATTAAATAATATCCTGTTCTTCGAACTACTTTTTTAAGCTTAAGGTCTTTTGTCAATCGTTTTTATATCACGCAGACACAATAAAAATAAATATCTCTTTAAAGTCAATATTGAACCAATTATTTATTTGACTTACAGCCTTAACACGTATTTCATTTTAAGTACCCAAACAAATCACTTGAAATTAATTAACAACAATTCTGTTTTGGTCCATTTATCGATGAGAAATACAAGTACTTCATGTTTGTATTTTTATCATATTAATAAACTTGTTATTTTATCAATTAAAAATTATATTTATGTCATTTAGGTTGTGATTGACTGTTCAAGGTAATCAAACTGAAGATATGCATCTGTGTTTTTTTTATTTATATTAACTAATTTATGTAATTATCGTGCATATTTAAGTACACAATTTATATTAATCTAATCTTATTTGTTAATATTAATTCAGTACCACAAATTTAAGTATTATTTTGTCATAGTATTTTTCTTTAAATTGAATAATTTTCTTATATTGAAAATTCATGTGTTATTTTCAATATAAATTGATATCTTAAACCAATGTCTTACCACAATAAATAATTTTCAGAGATGTTAAAACTATACACGTCATTAAGAACAACTTTTTCCATGAATTCAAATATATTAATGTATATTTAAAATATTTTTAATAACTTGAAACTATTTTCAATTTATATTTTCAAATTTTATTTGTAATTTTTAAAATGTGTTTTTCTTAAAAAATATTAATTTTTCTAAGATATCAATAACTAATTATAGGATCTTTATTAATTACTAAATATTTCATATTAATATTTAGTTAACCATCTTTTGTAAAATAGACCTTTTTTCCTCATGTAATTTTTAAAATCGCCTAGATTTAAACTATAATTTTTAATAATTTAAACCATATTTTACATTTTTTACATTCAATCATTTATAAACATTTCATTCAAAATTTAAAACCTATTAACAATTTCCAATTTTTATAAATATATCAACTATATATTACACATAAACAATATCGACCTTAAATTTACCGTATAAAAATTTTTCTTAATTAGAAAATAATCATTTTATTTTTTGTTCATTTATATGAAAAATATTTTTCTTGTACTTTTTTTATTATAAAAATAATATTTTAATATATCATACAATTTTTGGACCTTTCGTTGTTTCTCATACTTTGTTCAAACGTAATTTTGAACTAAAAGAGATATAACTAGAAATATTTAAAATAAGTAAGATTTTATATTTCAATAATTATAAATGTAGACCAAATGTTAATTTATACATCAAAGCCAAAAAAAAAAGGCGAGTGATAAAAAGAAATTTCTAAGTCACTACACAGAGAATGTAGAAATAATAAAACTATTATAGGAAATTAATAACTGCCACACATTTAAAAATTACACAGTTCATTACACTTAGATAAATGTTGATATAATTACAGATTACATTGAACAATAATACATTGTTCAATAAATTATGTATACAGTACTTATTACATAACTTGCTTTTAATATGAAGCAAGGAAACATTAATAATAAAAGTTATTAGTTAAAGTGTAGTGCAATGTCTTTAATCAGCAATTGGAAACTATTGTAAGTGTTGTATTTTTAATGTTTTATTAAATAAAAATAATCATGTGACATAAAATTATTATCAAATGTGTATAGAATTATTGATTTTTTAATTTAAATATGTGTATAAATGTGTATATTGACTTAGAAAAAATAATGTAAAATAATAAATAAACAACATTCTCAAACGTATAGAATATATTTTAATGAATATTTATAAAGAATAAGTAGTGAAGGGTAAACAATCTATAACAAATCGTTGTAATTATTTGTTATTTAAGTAATAAATTTTCACATCGTATATATTTATTTACTATAATATAGAAATGTCGACTTCCTTGACATTTCATGTTCATATAAGTGCTGAACAATACATTGATCTTTTAAAATATTACCATTATATTTATATATTTTATTATATAGGAAGTCGAAATGATGTTAATACCAAAATCTTGTTTGTTATATACGAGAACTTGTTTTATTTAAATATGTGTCCAAAACTTGAAAATAATCGTTAAATTACTCTATATCTACATGTGTGTGTGTGTGTGTATATATATATATATATATATATATATATATATATATATATATATATATATTAATGAAATCACAACCTGTTTTAATGTGATAGAGAATAAGCAAAAAATAATAAAATTAACACAATCACAGTTTTTTTATTTTTTAACTCTTATTTAAAATATTTTTTAGTCTTAACTGTTCTAAATTTTAAATATTATTTTATTTAATAAGAAATAACTCTAAAAAAATAATAAATATTTAATGAAAAAATAATAGATATTTAATGAAAAAATAATATTTAGATTAATTTTCAAATACCATTTCATTAGAATTTAATTTAACTGTTTTTTTATTTATATAAAACTTATATAACGTTATTTTAACACTGCATACATTAGTAATTAATGTTAATTAAAAATTATTTTACTATTTCATTAATTGATTTTTTTAATCATCTTATATTTTTCTTTTCAATAAAATATAAGAAAATATTATTGCTTTAATTTAATATTTCATGACCTAATTCAATTTCTTTTATATAATTAACAAATTTCGTACCGTGTAGATTTCATATGCCTCACGTAAGACTATTCAGTCCAACTATAATCGATATTTTCTCTATTAAATACTCATATACCATTATCATAAGAAATATTATAATATCATTAACTGATCTATAAATATCATTTATAGTTCAGTTGTTATACTGTGGGTCTGGTATTTCATACACCTCAACGATCTGTTTTTTTATTTTTTAATATAATTACTAAATTCCATTACGTGGAACCCATTTAATGGAAACAAAAAAATTGCGAAGAGAATTCCAATAAAGAACAATAATTATTTCTATAAATGAAACTCTATTGTAGATATTGGAATTTAAATTATTTAAAAACAATTCAAACTGACTCAACAAAATAATACTTAAAAGAAAACTATAATTTGCATAAAACATGCAAGTTAACTAAAAAATAACGAATGTATAATTATGAATGACGAATGTTGAAATGCAATAATCGTTGTTTACAATGTTTATTAAAATAGTTTTCCATAAAGGTCTTATACTTCAAAACATATTTATTTCATCGTATATTGTAAAAAATAAAACATTCTATTATTACTTCTTCAAATACGAGTATATCTTTGACGTATATTTTATAAATAAATAAAATTATACATGAACATTTTACACGACACGGAACTTAAAGAAAAAAGTACAATGTATAAATAATACTAAGCATCTCTTAACAAAGCATGCACAAAAACACGGAAATAATACACATATTTCGTGAATAAATACATTAAGATTTCTGTATAATAAAACGTAGATTTATTAATAAACGTAATTTTTTGGCAAGAGAAGCAGTTTGTTGTGTAAAAGCAAGTTTTAACGAATGCATCGAAACACTTGAAAATTTGTAAATATACATTTGAAATTTTCCTCAAGTTTATGACTCTTTGTCCTTTTGGATTTCGTGTATATAAATTTTTTAGAAAAAATTGGTATATATACTTATTTACAGTCTAGTGCAAATTGGCAAGTAATAAGTAAACGGTTAAAATCTAACAAAAATATGTTTTGTTAGTTGATCTTATTTAATTTAAGGTCGATAAACAAAATTATTATTTAAATTCTACTTTACATATATATATATATATATATATATATATATATATATACACGATTTGTGTGAGTATAATTCAGTTTTCTTCGAGCTTCTAAAACTTAAATAAAGAAAAAATTAAATATCTATAATTTTTTTGGTTTCATAAAATATCACCTATAACTGTCTAAATTGTTCTAAGTAATATATTTATATATAAATTGTAATTATTTATAAACACATTATTTACATAAAATATCGTATTTTCATTTTTGACTAATAATATTTGAAGTTTTGGTATTTATCATTAATTTAAATTTTAAAAAATACACTAATTTTAATAACAATACTGGAAAAAACGAAATAATAAATTATATACAATAAAATGGAATAGTAGCACATGAACTATTCAATAATAATTATAATAACCATTAATAGAATTATATTGTATCGAAGTGGACTTTATAATATGTGTATATTTTTGCATTATCTATGACTGCATAATTGGAATGATTGAATGCAGATCATATTATTTATCACTTCTTATCAACATAAATATTACAGATGTCTGCTAACTTAAAACTGAAATTTTATTACCTTATTTTTAGGATAATAATAAAAAAGTAGTTATATTTATGAAAAACATATTTGTTTTTCATTTCAAAAACTAATTTAGAAATATTAAGATATTATTATAAAAACTGCAATTTTAATTATTTTTTTACAAATATTTTTGTTCATATATACACATATTTATACACCAGACACATATGTTTTAATAAAATATCTCATTAAATATTTTATTTGATTTTATATTGCCTTGAATTATATATATATATATATGTGAATCATAGTTAATGAAAAATATGTTTTAAACTAAAGTACTAGTAATAAGAAATAAACATTCTTAGTCATCTTATATATATATATATATATATATATATATATATATATATATATATATATATATATATATCATTAAATTTTAAAATGTATAAAAATATTATTAACTTCATAACACTTTTTTATACAAAAATCGATAAAGAATATATGTTTAAGTAAATATTTTACAATTACATTTATTTCACTTTTAAAAAAATCAGATAAGCTTATTTAAAAAAATACTTTTGAATATTTTTCAACGTTTTGAAATAATAAAATAAATTGATAAATATGGATAAAGAAATAAACAGTTTTATTTTATTGCACAAATCTAACAATTGATATGATAAAAAGACTAATATAATAATAACTCTCACCTCACAAGATAATTAATTTCTAAATCTCTGATAACTTTTTGTTCGCAATTTTACGAATTTTCTCTTAAAAAAATAATCATATTTCGCAATTAATAATATTAAATATTATCAAAATTGTAAAATGTATATACGTACATACATAAATATACAAAGTATTATGTATATATTGGTATGTATGGATATTAAACATTCGCTGAAAATTGTGTCAAACAAGACTTATTAAATAATTAAAACTTTTCAGCTTGTTTATATTTCAAATGAGAAAAACAAGTCATAATTACAACGTCTGTATACAGATTTTATAATACGACACAGATTTCATATGACGCAAATATAAAGAATGTGTTTTTTTATGGTTAATTTAAGTAACTGATTGTAAATTATAAAACATTTGGTTAATACAGAGAAAAATACATTTAGAATAAATCTAATCATATAATAAATACCTTCATGTATTCATTGAACTAAAAAATATCTATTACAAAAAAGAAAGACTATTACAAAAAATCCTATTAGTGACATAGGTATATAAATTTGCATATTTTCTTCCATCTACATTACTCGTTCATTCTTATTTGCATACTGACGTAATACTTATTCTATATATTAAAAAACAACTATATATTTTTATATACTATACTCGCATTGATATCTCTATATATTTCTTCAAACCTGTTATAATCTTACATTTGATTATAAAGTATGTATGTCGTTCTAACTAAAAAAAATAACTAGTAAACAGATATTCAATATTTTTTTAAAATCTTATTGGAGTTCGTGATTAATTTATGTGAATATCTATTAACCAAAATGCCAAATCAGTTCTGTTGCATTTTACATATTCATACAAATAAATGATAAAACATAATTGTATTAACGTATACAAAATTATTTGATTTCAAAGCATTCATGCAATTCTTTAGTTAAAATATAGAATAAACAAATTAAAGCACAAACAAGTTCATATGAATTTATGAATAACTCGAATTGAAATGAGACTTAATAGAGTAAATAAGAACAGCATTTGTGTAATATGATCATATTTTTTTGTTGTGATAACAGAATCATTACGCTATTGAATGAAATGAATTTACTCGAGTTGACATACTGGATAATATCAATAATAGAAGTGGGATCGCACATCTGTCTACTTTTTTTTATTTCGTATAACAAAGAAAACGTGTATTGGCTATGATAAGTCGAGGACCTGCATTCAGTCAGCTGTTCTGGCACAAGTTATGTTTACATATTCCACGCTGTTGTCACGTGATGAACATGTGCTTTACGTTGGTTTGGTTGTTGATGCGGGCTGAGGGACGAATTCGTACATTGCCAAGTGATGTCAGTGCTATTTTCTTAAGAATGCCTCGACACACAGCACGTTCTAGGTAAACCTTGTGTTGAAAATATTGATATAAAAAAGACTGTATAATACTATTAGCGAAGCGTGAAGGCTTGTCGACAATAGACACTTGTGTAACAATTTCGTTTCTTCATTCAACATTTGATCAAATCAGTGAATTGGTCGTACATAGTTTCATTTTTGAAATATATTTTACTCTAAAAATATTTCGAGTAAATGACAATCATGGTTTAAAAATATATAGTAAATTATAAAACATGCATTGCACTAATCATTTATAATATTCAGATAATCTTTAGTTTATTTTTGAATTCAAAAGAAATAAATATATATTAATTTAATTTCATAAAAAATATATCAATTTTTATCAAATAAATTCTTAGTTTAATTTTAATGTAAAATATTTATTAAATGGAAAATGTTCAATCATATAGCAAGAAAGAAAACTACAAATGTACAATAATTACTGACTGAAAACCTGGAAATATAAGAGATTCATGGATAAACTCTTTATTCATCAATGTGGAATGGAAAATAAAAGTAATAGATAGCTGGAAGTGGAAAATTTTATAAGAGAATTTTTTCCAGCAGTGTAGAAGAGGCATATATATATATATATATATATATATATATATATATATATATATATATATTATTATTAAAAAAAATTAACGATTTTAATATAAAAATTGAATAATTTTTTTATATAAATTTTTTATTTCGCCTTCAATAAATAATATTCATTATTTTGAAGTTTAATATTAATCTTATTATTTTTTATTTATTAATTTGTGTTTTATCTAAATATAAAAGATTTTTAGAAATTTAAACAAATATATGTATTCTGTTTCAAATAATTTATTCAATACTAAAATAAAAATATTTATAAAAATACTTATTAAATAATAAAGATTTTTTTAAATAAAAAAATATATTCTTTTAAAGAATAATCTAATTTACATATATATATATATATATATATATATATATATATATATATATATATATATAATATCACAAACTGTGATTTTATAATTATTTACAATACTTGAAACCTAATCAAATCTATTGATTTTACTTACAATCAATTAAATATTATATTTAAAATCGTAAACATAATTAATTTTAATTGAATTCTAAATAACTCTTAACCAAATAATTTTTTCGTATCCAATTCTGAAATTAATAAAACATGACACAATTTTTCATTAGACACAGAGAAACCACACACACCAATTATTTTTAAAAATTCTTAAACAATGTCAAAAATTCCGTACAGTTACCAAATAAATTCCTTAATAAAATGCACGCGACTTCAATTATTGTCTCTTTATATACACTATGTAACAACATTAATTTATTCTAATTACTGTAATACAAAGTAAATAAAATAATAAACAACATCAAAGGAAGTTAAATTATCAAACCAATGTGATCTTAAGAGTCATTTATGTCATTGGAATATCACAGAAACTCCAATAGAAATTTCTAGTAAATTATTAATTATTAGACATTCAACATTACTACAGATGTACGCTTGGAATTATAGTGGAATAATACTCAATGAAGAATAAGAAACAATCCTGCATCTCATCTCAATTATTAACTTATTGTCTAGAAGCATCTGTAGACTAGTTATGGCTGGTCAACTATGATTCACAATTAATTTATTCACGAACATTTCATACTCAGTATGTAAATACATTGTTTTTTAAAATTAATTAAAAATCGTTTTTAAAAATAAAAAGAAATGAATATTGAATAGTTTTATAATAATTAAATCATTTAAAAAATCAACTAAATGTAAGAAAAAATGTAGCACTCTGATGATGAATATATAGCCATTGAATTGAGTATCTACAATTAACATTTATTAATTTAAATTTTTATATGTACTATTTTTTTATAAAAAAAAATTGTAATTTTACAATTGACTAAAAAATAATTATATTTAAATTCATAATATATCCTGTTTGTCATTCAATGATTTTGATTTTAAACCAACTCATTAAGAAGAAGTAAACGTAATATTAAAAACTGCTTTTTCATTAAAAAACCTACTAAATGCAAGAAAAACCGCATAAATGAATTATTATATATATGTATATTGGTTGAATAACTTCCTTGTTATGGTGGTTTTGTAACTAATTACAAAATTAAAATTTATAATATACATACATATAAAATTTATTTCATTTACAGATAATAAAGATCAAAAGTTCAATATACCAAGCTGTAACTAGTTAAGGTGGTTAAAAATTATTTGTTATTAAACAAATATTGATTAATCTAATGATTATTTATATTTATATATATATATATATATATATATATATATATATATATATACATAATCACTAAATATACATGTAAAAATTTCGTAAACGATAATCGATATTATATATAATATAAATAAATTATTTTTTTTAATATTTTATTACAACGCATTTAATTAATTAACTGTAAATAAATAAAATTAGAAATAAATTAAGAATAATTACGTTATTATTTTTTTATTTTACTTTGTAATATTATTTTTTTAATAAAATACGAATAATCAATAATGATTAATTTATTTTTATGTAAAAAATCATAATATATGGTAAAAAAAATATTTTAATTAATACTCCTACAAAAGTTTTTAATAATTAATTCTTTCTAAAATTTGTGATATTTTTTTAAAGAAATAAAAATTCTTATTCCATTTAAAAATAACAATTTAAAAAGGGAACATAAAAGAACAGGTAACAAGTGATTATTGAACACTTTAAATTATTGTGGTGTTGGGGTGAAAATTCATTTGTGTAAACAGGTAACAAATTTAAATCAAATATTTATAACTCTTATTAGAAATTAATTTAAGTTTCAAATTCTATAATATAAAAATATTGAAAGACGTTTTAAGAAACTATAACAATTATTTCCGTGCGAAATTAATTGCCATTAAATTTAATAAAAGCGAAACGGAATTAAAAATGCTATTTATAGTAAAATAAGATATAATTAACTTGAAATATAATTCTAAGAACACCAGTTGTAAGTCTTTTTTGTAACTTCTAATTATGTGTTAAAAATAAATATGTTTTCATCAAAATGTATGAGTAAGAGGATTATTTATATTAAAGTATTTTAATTTTTTTTAAAAAAATAGTCTTTTTTCAATTATATATAATATACTAAAAACTCTTGCAAAATGAAAAATATTATTTCTAAAATATATCATGTACTATTTGTTTTATCAATAATTAAATATTGGAACAAAATTCCATATATTTTTTATACCTAATTTTTTATATTTCGTTTAAAAAGACAGAATTAAAATTTATTATTATTAAAATTTATTATTCAATTAAAAATTTATTATTATGAATAAATTCTCTTTTAAAAAATAATCAATACCTCAAAAACTGATATTTTTTTATCAAATTATTTCAAAAGTTATTTTTACTCTCTTTGATTCACATGTGTATAAATAAATATAGTTTTTTATATTAGTGTTAAAAAATTAAGCAGATATTCCATTTATAAAATAAATTACGTAATACAAAATTTGTATGACACTCGTTACAAAGTTCTATGATCTTCATTAAAAATATCATGAAATATGTAAACTTATGTACAATATATGAATATTGGTTATCATCCACGAAAAAAAATGTATAGATTAATACATCAAAATAAGTCATCATAGATGAATATTATTATCTAATTAAAGTGGTAATCGACCTTTCGCATACATGTTTAATCAAGATTAAAAATGATAATAAATCTACTAGTTATACTTAAGTATAATTTTTACCACATATAAGGAAAACAAACATTGATAACTACAATTAAATATTAAGATCGTGCTAAAAATAATAAACCTATCTTTGTACTGATTAGATTTACAATATTTTTATTCTGCGACATTTATTAAATAATATAAATTAAACCGGTTAAGTACTTTCTTTTAAATATGATTGTTTTCGAGATAATGATAAATTTCCCAACAATTAACTTATCTTTCTAATGATATTTTTTAACATTATTACATATGAACATTAAAATATCACGTGTTTCATTAACGCTTTATTAATGCATTTAATTACTTCTTTCATTACTTAATACTTATTTTTCTTAGACGTCGATAAATTTGCGTATTTCTAGCATTAATTCTATATAAAAATGTACAGTTGATAAGAAGAACTTGTTTTTAAAATTTATATATATATATATATATATATATATATATATATATATATGCATCATTTTCCATCAATGAACAATTTTAACTTGATTTGTTTACAACTACATATGTATATATTTTTATTTTATTTATAAATAATTATGTACTTTGTAATATATTTAACCGAAGTGTATTATAGATTACTGCAATATTTATTCAAAGATAATAAAGTAACTTTAGGTTTTGTAAAAATCATATTTAAATACATATTAAATATTTGCATTCGTTTTAAGTTAATATGTTTGTAAAAATAGTCTTCTTTAAATAATAATATAATTATTTATTTCTCTAACTTATATTAATAGAATAATTTTTAAACATTTACATTTGAACAAAACTATTAAATTTATATAAGTAGAACAAAAGTAAAATAATACATTATTTTAATGAGTTCTTACATCTAACGTAACAAATTATATGGACATACATTGTATGTTATTTTATACAAATCTAAAAAGTATAACGAACATTATATATTTTGTTGAACATTTTACATACAATACTTCAAAGAAAATATTGATATTATTTTAAATATAAGTACATTATAATTTTATAAATATCCTATTCCATTTTTATTAATATAATAAATCGTCTTTAATTATAAAATTCATTTTTACGATTGGAGGTTATTATGAAAGAATAATTTATTATAGAATCAAAAACTTGGCATTGAAAAATAAATAAATATATATAAGTCTAAAATTTACATATAGCACTTTATTACTTTTTTATAAAATAAAATAAAGTTCTAGTTCTTCATTAAATTATTTATTAAAATTAATGAAAATATACTTAAATAGCCATTTAAATAAATTCCTTGACTTTTTTTATATGCTCTTTAATGTAGCTTTTTTCGGCGTTTTCAATTTATTAAAGTTTTCATTTATTTTTATATGAAATTGAAAATATAAAGATATTACGAAATTATTTTAATACTGTCCATATTTCCATTGTCTTTGTACAATTCAAATATCTTTGTTAAAGACAAACAGTCACGGAATCGTATTATTAAAAATCAAAAAATAGGATAATTTCAATTTTATTAAAATTGAATTTTAATTCTTCATTTAAATTAATATCCAAGGATTGTCCAGTACTCAGAAAATATGTCTAATTATCGTCATTTATTTTCACATATTGATTATTAAAAATATTAAAATTTGTATAAATAATAAAATAAATCCTTAAATTAATAATTATTTTATATATTTCCATTTAGTTTAGGCTGCTTAAATGTAAACTTAAGTGTGAAACTTTTTTAAATAAAATAAAAAGAGTTAGTGTTTTTTAAAATAAATAAATAAACCTTTAAACAATACATTACAGTTTTATTTTAATTTGAACAATATTTATATGAAACATTGATAAAATAATAAAAATATTACTAAGTTTATTTTAAATTTACTATAAAATAACTTAAGACATGTTATTTCGATATCAAATCCTTTTATAAAACAATATAATGTATTTCATTTTTGAACAAAAAATTATTTTCAATGAGTCAACCGCGTACAGTGTTATATTATTCAACGTGAACATAACTTATCACTCAATTTTTATCGGTATCTTTTAGTAAAGGATGTCCGTTTGCAAACGTGTTTTTAAACTACTACTAGAATAATTAAATATAAATATATGCATGTAATACCAATGAAATATGCATGCATAATTATATATATACGAACATATATATATATATATATATATATATATATATATATATTCTTTTTGATCAATCTTCCTAACATTAATTTTTCTACAAATAAAATAATACTAAAAATCATTACATATTATAACTACAAATTCAATTTCATTATCAAAAAAATACCTAGTTTATTAAATATATTAAAAACATTATTTTTGGTATAATATTATTATTAAGTAAAAAATTAATTACTCCATTTAATTACAATCAAAAATGTTATAAATCATTAATAACAAATATATTCTACTCAATATATTGCTTCAATTAGTATTGCCTTGGAAATGTTAATATACGTTTTATCAGTTCTTAATATTTGTAGTAATTTTTTATTGCAATTTGATAAAATTGTATTCTTCAATAACACGTATTAATAATTATTCGTGTTTCGCCATTAACAATTTTTATTTATTTTTATCTTTGTATTTATATAACAAACATTTAGTATATGTGTATATATATAGCATTTTATTTAAAAAACTCAACAACAAAAATGTCTTTTAAAATAATATTTGGAAAGTTTAAGATTTATTTTTGTAATTTCAATCTTCTAAAATATTTTATATTGGTGTACGTATAAATCTGAATCGTTCCTTTGACTCAGAGACTGTCAAAATACTTTTTAGTTATTCCTTTCCAAACAATACAAAAAAAGTGGTTCAATGATATCACTAACCTGAATGAAGAAAAAAATGACCCAGATTTAACAGACATTTTGTATATAATATCAAAAGTTGTACAATGTACCTTATATTTGATTAGTTGAATTTAATCGATTTTATCTTTTAATTGTTAATACAATATTTCATAGAAATATTTCATAGAATTTGTAGTAAATTCAGTTTCAAAGAAAATGATGATTTTTTATTAAGACAATAAGTATGATATTTTTTTAAAAATATTTAAATATGTAGTTTATTGGTAAACAAAATCATATTAATCAAATATTAATAACTATATTAGGAGTAAAAATCATTTATATAGCAATCAAGAAATGTTTGACGATAATGGCATCGCCATCGAAATGCTCATTACCTTATTATTGTTACATATAAAAAAAATGAAAACTAAGTGATTATTGAATACTGTTTAACATCTTATAGTGTTTGGGGTGATAATTAATTTGTGTGAATGTGAATATGTCACAATTTCAAAACAAATATTTTTTTTAAATTTTAAACTATTCCAAAATTTAAACTTTTTCCCTAATCAATTTTGTAAAACTTGGATAAAATACAATATACGTGTTATGTCTGTTCTTTACACAATGTTAAAGCTTAATTAGGTGAACAGTAATTTCAGGATTGTAATCTGAATGGAAAATATCAGCAACTAATCTAAAAATAATGTAATTCAACGAACTTTGCTTCTTTGTATGCTGCCAAAAACTTTTTTTTAGTTTGTTAGTAATAATTAAGAAATGTTGAAATTGACAATGTTCAAAGAAGTCGTTGACCTGATTTTTTATACTATACATACATACTATATGAAATATTCGAAGTATGGACCAGACACAGAGACGCTCAGATATTTTGTTGTCTAAACAAAGGAAATAGCGAATACCTAAAATTTGCATTTATATATATATATATATATATATATATATATATATATATATATTTGTATATATACAAAATAAAATAAAAATAAATCAAAAGAAAGTAGTATATTATTCTTATTATTTGAATTCAAACCCCTTTATGAAAAAACAAATTTTCCATTTTAATAGTATTCAATGGAAACGTTTACAACAATGTCGCATTATTATATGTTCATGAAAAAGCTGTGTAAATACAAACATGTACGCTTATTAACAAAGGAAACCCTCAAATGAAGCACTTGTGCAACGATCAAAATAGATTTAACATCGTATGTTTACATTGAACTTTAACGTACTACATGTTTATTATTCTCTGAAATTATCTATCCCCTGCCATATTTAAATTTTTATATATTAATTTATAAACAATTCAAAAACTTATTTTACCTGTTTTCTCAGTATGTTACGTAATATGTTTTCTGTTGACTGTGCGGAACTAAATTTAGCTAAACGATTATTTGGCAACATAGATCATTTTGTGTTATTTTATTTATTTTCTCTTAATCTTTTACTTTATATATATATATATATATATATATATATATATATATATATATATATATAAGTGTAAACAAATTTTACTATTAGTTTACGAATTTCACTATTTTATTATTTATTGAATATATAACTGATTTTCAAAAAATTCTTACAACTTGTTTACATACCTTGTTCTATATTATTTTCTAGAAAACATCTCATTCAAATTTCTAGTTAAAAAATTGTTTTCTTTCTATTAGCAGAACTTTAATAATTAGAATTAGAAAGTTTATGATAATATTATACAACGTCATTTCTTTTTAAATATTTATAACATTATTTTTTGTAACATTTATATTTCTAATCAATAAAATAATTATATTCATGGAATGAAACATTAAACTAAATAAATAACTCATTTGATTAGAAATTTCTTATGATTTAAAAAATATTTATTTAATCGATTTTTTATTTTTTAGTCAATAAATTATTAACTTTTAAATGAAGCTAATTTCAAATCTCCCAAGCTATTTTTTTATACATATGTTTTTAAAAACTGTGCTAATATTTATAATAATAGATCAAATTTGAATCTATTATACAGAAAAACGAATTAAATAAAGTTCATAGATTAGGTTAGATTAATCCTATAACCACTAATACAAATGATCTAGGCTACTTGTATTACTGGAGGGTTGATAAAGTTGTTGGCTTCTTGACCATATCACTAGGCCATGGAGAAGATATCCTCAGAACTACTTCAAAGTTTCTCTGCCCAAACATTGTACAATAGTCTCGTCGAAGTTCATGGAAAATACTACGCCTCTTTGGAATAAATCCTTGACCCATGAAATGATCAGATTAATTACACTACGTGAATCATAAACTTCTGGTTGATCTACATTAAAACATAAGCTATCTCAGTCAACACTGTTTATCCATCGACTTAAAATATGTGTTTACATTTTAAAACATTTAATATATTTTTTCATAATTCTCAAATAATCTAAATAACAGTTATTTAATTAAAATGAATAATTATGAAGAACTATTATATGAATTTGTGAAAGAATTTTGGTTATGATAAATATTTTTTACAACAAATATTTATAAAAAATCTCGTGTTTCAGTGTATAAAATTACTTAATAAATAAATACTGAATATGTTACTTTGTTTTAAACAAATATTAAATTAACAAAATATATAAATTTTAAAATCAAATTGATTACAGTGGTTTCAAATTGATTGAAATACGAAATGAAACATATTTTTACAATTTAAATATTTTCATAAAAATTATAGATATGAATATTTACATTACACATATATTAAATAATACACATATTTACATGATTTTATAATATCATAAACAAATAAAGCATGCAAATATTTGGTATATAAACAAATTGTTACGATTAAAAAATATCAACCATTTATTCAAAAGCAATTCAAATATTTGAAAACCACCAATCACTTAATATTGAAACAATTTCATGAATAATTGAAGAATAACGATTGACTGAATTAAAAAGACGCAATTATTTTAATGTCTCTTTTTGTTCTTTAGTTAATTGAAAATTCAATCACTTAAACACAGGAAGAATATTTAAATCGATATGTACATAATAATAAACATGAATCTTATGAACAAATAATAGATGAATAAGATTACAATAATTTAATTTTAATAACGATTAATGTTCCATGTTTATTAACTTACCGAATAAATTTCAATTTTTTAACGTACGAATATGTAAATCAAATATATAGATTGGAAATTCTAAAAATATACCGCGTTCATTCATACAAATAAGATTTTTTTATGAAATTTAAAACGTAATTAAGTGAAAAATCATTCTTTACTAGTTACTTTTTAAAAAATATATTGTTTTATTACAAACATTTATTTTCTTTTTATAAAAATTTATAAATATTATTTTATTATTCTTTTTTGTCTTACAATATTTTTTATTGTAACGTAACATTATTTTTATATTTTTTAATATGTGAAATATAATATAAGAAAATAAAACATTATCTAATAATTTCCACATCGTACATTCATCATATTCTATTTTATATAATTTATATTTTTCAGTTTTATTTTCAATTTTAGAAAAAAATTTCATTATATGTTTAATATGAATATATTATTTTATATTATATACGAACAAAAATATGAAAATATAAAAAATATCAATTATATATTACATCTAAATCAAAATACCTCAAAAATGTTAATAATCTATATATATTTCCATACTCCGAGAGAACAAAGAAGAAATAAAATTATTTCCTGTATTAAATTTCATTTGTATTTAACTTAAAAATTGCTAGTCTCATTTTGTCCTCAGAATAGAATTTAGTGTACTGATGTTTACTATAATTAATAATTTTCAGAATTCAGATTCAGTCTCAGTAGACTCATTGTAATATGCATCAGTACGGTACATTCATCACGTACACCCCAAAGTAGGTTGTCTCGTCTGGCACACTGTTGTATAAATGTACACTGTAGTCGCCAATGACTGCTAAATTTTCCGCAGTTCTGAGATTTTTTCATACAACCCCTCAGGGACTTACAATCCACAATTTGCGAATCAATGACGATTGTGTACACAAAAAATAAATGTTGAAAGCAGCCACAATCTATGTTTATTTAATATACAAATTTAATCGATATTATTTTATAAACAATTTCATTCGAATAAAAAACATTTTGATTTAAATATTTAATGAACAAAAAATCATATAAAAATATCTTGTATTTTTTCTTCATTTCTCTTTTTTTATCTCTGCTTATATTTATGTGTTAAAAAATAAATATTTATTTAAACATTTAGAAAATTTTAAATATTTTTAATAACCTTATTTTTTTATTGCAGATAAATATTTTCATATATTAATTAAATATCTCTTTTCGTTTCTGCAAAAATTAATCATAAAAATTTATCACATATTACCTATTAATAACTTAAAATGTAAACATGTGTCTTATTATTGTTTACTTTTTTATTTTCAATAAAATTTGAGTTATTTATCAAAATTAATCAAATATTCTTTATTTAACAAAAATTCTTTCGTATTATAATTACACTACAACGTAATACTAACGTTCACATTTATACTTTAAAAAAACATTAAAATATACTTGATATTAAATAGATATCAATTTAATAGATATTTTCAAAATGTATGATCTTAAATACATTTTATGCATATCTTAAATTATCAAAAAATAAATAAAAATAATTTTAAAAAATCAAACAAAACTAGTCCAATTTTAAAAGTCTAAAACGTCGTCTCAAGAAATTCTCGATAAGGAATATATATTTATATATATATATATATATATATATATATTTGTATATATTTGTATATATGTGTGTATGTATTTATGTATATATGTATTCTCCGATAATGGCATGAAGCCAAAACTTAAACTCTAAATACAAGAATGATTCAAAGGTGCACAAACGACTTTATGTTATTGACATAAAAACAAATAAATACAATAAACCACAGACTGCAACGTCATTCAACGAATAAAGAAATTCAAGTGGTACTAGATTTAATAGGAAAGAATATGATATAAAGATAAATTTTACATACAAAATATAATCTATAGATCTGTACAAAGCATTACACGAATTGAAAAATACAAATATCAAATGCAGGTATAGTTGGTGAAATTGTGATATCAAAATGGATAAAAGCAGCTTTAAACTACATGAACATAAGACACTGATGACACAAGTCATTAAGTTTCATATATGTATATATGTATTGTCTGTAAAATATATAAATATTTTTAAAAATAAATTTATATTCGACAGGCAGTGCTTGGAATCGAACCTCTAATAGGTTCGATTACCAAGCACTCAGTTACATATTCTCAAACAGCACTATTTATAGATACAACAAGCCATACCAAATTAAATCTAATTATAGAATTGAGTAATGTTACATTTTGTGATTATTTGCTTAGAATTGAAATAGGATAAAATCAAATTTAACATTCATGTTCTGTGCGCGTGAATTAGTTTCGCACGTATATAACAAAATTTTAAATAAATAAAATACGACTCAGTACTAATGTAAATCTCATTTTATTGATAGATAATCGCTAATTAACAAGTACAGAAAACTAAGTATGTTTAACATAAATAGCCGTAACTTGCATTATTTACTATTAACATTTTTTGTTTGAAAGTTAAATATATTCACTAGAAAATATGTTTATTTAAAATATTTAATATGTAGAATTTTATAAACTAATTATAAAATTAAAAGTAATTAAAATATTTACAAGCAGTTGATAAAATTTGTACAAATTGAACGTTATAAATAAATTAACTTTTATCAAAATATGTCACAAATATAATTTTATTTAAATAAAGATACATGTATATAATTAAAACTGAGTGGCCAAAATGACACTGAAGGATGTGAAGAATAATAAATGTATGTCTAAACTATAAAATCTCATTTGGACCATCCTTATATTAAAATATATATTTCATTTATATATATTTTTAAAACTAGCACTAATAATAACTCTAGCAGGTAATTTTTTTGTACAAAGAAAGGTCTAGAAATACAAAAGAAACCCTAATTCAACTTATCATTTCACCACAATTTACGATGTTAAATTTCCTTCCCTTCTTCAATATATATATTTATAAAGGGTAAAAAAATAAAATATCAAAAAATGTTAATGCTAGAACTGTCACTATTAAAAACAAGAAACAAATTTTTTTATTATAAAACTCAGATAGTATTTATAAAAAGGAATAAAAAAAATCATTTATTTATAAATAGAAATGTCTAGAAAAGCAAAGAATGATACACAATTTAACTTCTAGAATATACCACCACTAGTGTTACCTACAGCTGTGTCAACTGCCACATTGCTACATTATTTGTAAACATTTACAGTTACCCATACAATTCATACAAAGATTTATATATATGTATGTATGTATATATATATATATATATATATATATATATATATATATATATATATATATACATAATTTAATAAAATTAATTAAGATATTATAAATTAACTTTTATTCTTTTAACATATATCATTTTTAATTTTTTGGAATAAAAAAGTAATAATTTTTACTGGGTCAATTATAAAATAACAAATAAAAAATTAAATGTTATTTAATACAGATGTCGATAGAAAAAATAAACAGTTTATGTATAAAAACTAAAAACTTTAAATAATAACATTATGTTTAACATATGGTCGAAAAATTGCTCTATTATTCGTTTTAGCACTGTGCAAATTCATTTCAATAAAAATTATTCGCTCACACAATCACTATAAGATTTTAAAAAAAATATCATTACTTACATACTCTAATTTCTGATAAGAATGTTGATTGCCATTCAATCCAAATACGTATCATAACATTTTAAACACTTGTCACAAATGAAAATAATGATTTTGATTCAAGTGTTAACTCAAGTTGAATCAGTTTTTGTAGATGAAAAATTAAATTTTCAAAAATCGATTTTTTTGTCTAAAATCTAAGATTAGTTTTATAATAAAACAGATCAATGGTTAAAATCACATTTTCGAAAGCAAAACGTATTTGATTTAAAGAAAACTTTAATCAATTATTCAAAAATTTTATTAAAAAATAATTATTGATTCAACAAATAAAGTAAACGCTTTTATAAAATCTTGTTATGTTGGGGTAAGTGATTCGTTTGTATTTCATATTTATGTATCAAAACAAATCTTTTTTTTTAAAAAAAATACTTATTATTTGAACCAAATATAAAATAATATTATTTAAAAACAGTTCCATACTCTTCTTTATTTTTACTATCTTCTATTTATTATTATATTATTTTGAAATTCATTAATAATATACTATTTTATTTTTTTCTTTATATATATATATATATATATATATATATATATATATATATATATATTCGATTAAATCCTTTCAACAAAATTAATCATTTCAATACATAAATTAAAAATAAAACTGTTCAGAAAGCAATTTAAATGTAGAATAAAAATGATAAATATTTTCGTACAAAATACTTCAAGGTTATAAATTTAAAATTATCAAACTAAAAATCTATAAATAAGATTTTTGTACATATTTTAACGCGTATAAGTAAAACCCAGTGTCTGTTAAAAAGAAATTTCTTTGAAATTGATTAAAAGTGTAAAAATCCATTACATGAAAAAATATTACTTTGTTGTTCTTCATTCATTGAATTATATACTATTTGAAATATATTCAGAAATTATTTTTTTTATTTTACGATTGGTCTGTTTTCGCGTAGCAAAAATTTAAGTGACCAATTTTATAAACACTATAATTTTAAATATTGTTTGTATCTAATTCAAAATAAATACTTCAAGTTTTTTTAATAAAATTATATTCTTGTCGATGTATAATTTCATTTAACTTTCTATACAAAAAACATGGCAAAAATAATTTATGAAAGTAAAATATATTTAATAACGCTTAGATTTCATACCAAAGATAATGAATAGTTCTAGTATTTAATTAATATCAATAAACATTTATATTTATCATTTAGTTTATAAAAAAAATATCTTCAAGTATATCAGTATATTTAAACAAATCTTTTTTTGATAAATAATGTTTATTCAAAGTAATACTTTCAATATAATCAATTGCTATATTATAATATTTCATGCATACATTTTAAATATGTATATTTTTGAAATACACTGCTATTAAAAAATAAAACAAATCAAGTACAAAAAACACTCTTATTAGAAAACATTTAATTTCTATTTTATAAGACAATCGATTTTTTTCTTTTTAATGAGATTATTTCCTATGAAATTTATGATCTATTTTGAATTTATATGCATAAAACCAGAAATTATTAGACTCAAGCGTTTCAATCTTTTATTCTACTTCTATTCAATAGATACAAAATCAATGTAATTTAATATTAGGGATACGCTACCTGGAATTGATGTTACTATTTAGCTTATTCATATAATGAACTCAAAAATAAAAATAGTTACCACTTCTACTCGGTCAATTATTTTTAAATGTAACTAGACTGTATTATATTTAATACAAACAATATTTGGCTCGAAATACATTATAAACGTTGAAATTAATATTTATATCTGTACTATAAAAAATATACATTTGTGTAACAAATAGTTTTGCGTAGAATTTTATTTCAAATTCAGAACATTCAAAAAGATATTTCATTCTTACTCCACTTAAAAAATATATAAAACAAATAACATTACTGTATCTATTTATTAATTTATTTTTAAAGTAAAAACTTTTTTTTTCGATAAGATATTGTAGTTATAATAAAAATTCATATTTAACAAATAAAATTTTATTTAAGAACCTTTTATATTTGAATTAAAAATTAGTTTAAAATTTCATCATATTGTTTCATAATTTAAAACAAAGTATAATGTTAATTAAATACATATGTATAATAAATGTAACACTGAATATGTACAATTTAACATTGACTTTAAAATTACCTCCAGCGATTATAAAACACAATAAGTTAAATTAACAAACATGCTTTCTTAATAAGAAATTTACATATCCGCAAATAAATTTAACTCTATAAAATTTACATCTTATATATCTACATCTATACGTATTAATTTCTATTCATCTCTCTCCATATATATATATATATATATATATAAGCAAAATAAAATTTAAAAAATATCATTATAAAATTAATTATATAAAAACCAATCACGATTTCTTGAAATTTAAAAGCACCTTTAAAGAAATAATGTTTTAAAATCAGTTTTCTGATATGTTTTTTACAATTAAACATTTTTTCCTAAAATAATTAAAACACTGCTTAAGTATATTATTCAACCACATAGCAAAATCATTTCTACCATTTTATAAATAACAAATCATAGTTTAATTTTTATACACATACAATAACTAACTTGATAAAATCTGCATTATTTTTTTTTCTAGAAATTATTTAAGTAAATTTTCGAAATAATATTTTCAATATATCAATCTAAACATTTCTATCAGGATTAATAAAATTTTAAAATATTTATTCATAATTTATCGAGAAATTTCCGCACGCTCATGTACATGCAACGATTCGCGGATCTCCTACAGCTGCTTATTAGAGCCTTACTTCATGGAATATTCTATGACTGATAGAGAAAGGTAACGAATCTGACTAAAAATAGCTATGCAATTACTTTTCTTAACAATTGATGGTGTAAAAATGCATATGCACACAGAACAAACATCAAAGCGAAACTAATTTCCTATTATAGCATATCATCAACGAAGTAATCTATAGTACCATTTGATTTTGCACATTTCGTAATATTTATGCATATGTATATCTATTTATATCTACTATTTGCATTTGTAAAATTAAATATGACTCAGTAAAATTGAATTAATAAAAATTAAATAATTTGCAACTTTTAATAATTTTATATAAATATATATATATATATATATATATATATATATATATATAGAGAGAGAGAGAGAGAGAGAGAGAGAGAGAGACAAGAGTATAAATTCCACGATAAAATAAATTTACTCTACATTTTCTTAAAAAATATTTTTTATAACATTTCTGTTATCTTGAACGTGAGCTTTAAATATAAAATTATCTTCTAACTGTTTTTCTAATTGCAACTTATTAACGATAATTATTTCTTTTTTAGATATAAGTTAATAACAAGATAATTGCAAAATCGGTGATTAAGTTTCAGACACCAATTAAAGTATCATTCTCACTGAGTAATTATTTCTATTTTTTTTTGTTTCATCTTACAGACATACGTATTCAATGTTCAAAAATACATTATATATATAGATATAATTATTTATTAATTAATTTTTGAAATAAACAAATTCTTTAATTTAATTTTTTTCATTTAATTGGTTTAATTATCATTAAAATTTTATACTGTTTATAATATATTTTATTTCGTAATAATAAAAAACATCATTTTTTTACATCATTGTTTAACATTACGAAGTATTGTTTTATTTAATGACTATTATATACCAATTTATTTATTTAAAAAAATAAAATAGTTATATATAAATTAGATTTTCACAGACTAATACCAACCTACGTAAAAATCCATTAATATACCCAATATAAAACAATATCAATTAAAAATAACAAGGCTCTATTGTTCATAGCTATAAATCATTTAATAAAAGTCATTGATATTTTTTAGTGACATAATCATATAAAAATATATTTAAAGATAAAAATAGTACAATCATTTTTTTATCACGCCTATGTTAATTTTTTAATTATTTTACTTAGGTATGTTTCAAAAATTATATGTATATATTAGTGAAAGATGTTTATTAAGTATATAATTTTAATAATGCATTATTTCTAATGCACATATATTGTATATTTACATTTGCATAAATTAAATAAAAGGTTATAAAAAATCTAAATGTCGTCGTACTTATTTAAAAAAAAATAATTTATTAATAAAGTATACAGTATTTTTTAATAATGACTACATGTATATTGAAAACTGCATGTTTACATCAGAAAAACTTAATCGAAACGAGTTTTCTATCTTTAAAATTATCACTGAAATATGAATAATTAACATACAGTATATATGTATGTATATATTATTTCATGAATCATGGAAGATCAATATTATTCTAAAAACATTTTTTTTTTTTAAAAATCCCAACTAATTTATTTTTTACTGTACATATGTATACTTTAGGATAAAAAAATTATAACATTTTTAATATTCGAAAGTTTTCTTTAGTAACGGTATTTTAAGTGCATTTAAAAAATATTTACAACAATAGACTTTATGTTCATATTGTTGTAGATTTATTCTATAAATTTGTTAGTAGAAATTTGATTCAAATAATATTTTTTATTTAAGTAATATTTAAATCAATAAAAAAAATTAATCAACCAAAGACTAGTAACTAAACATGTACCATTAAAAAATAATTTAAATAAAAATAAATTTGCAAAACATATTTTTTATTTATTACATTTTCTGGATTAATTATTTTTTATATATGTATGTTATTAGATTACTTATTATTATAAACCTTTCCAAAATGATACCCATGAGTATATTAAACTGAAATAATATTCAATAATATAAATTTACATTAAATTTAGATGTATTTACATATAATCAAGTAACATTTTTTCAATTTTTATTAAAATCTTTATTCACTCAAAATATTTATAAATTTAATAATTCAGTTAATAAAAAACTGAATTAAATGACTGTTTTTAATTATTTTCAAAAATTCCAATGAAATTTCAGCCATATGGCAATATAAAATTCTAAATATTTCCATTAAAACACGAATTAAAAGATTAATAGCATGTGACGTTAAAATTATTCAGAAAAATATCAAACATCAATTAATGTAACTACAAATTAATATTTCATTAATAAAACCTTTTAAAAATTCTGAATTCTCCGTATTTTTTAATCTACTTAGTAGTCGCTGTTTATCTTGATATTCATATAAATTTAGAGTAGCTTGAAAGGTTAAAGTTTATTTTATAAATAATCATATATATATATATATATATATATATATATATATATATATATATATATATATTTGTGTGTGTGTGTGTGTGTGTGTGTATTTAGTATGATATATACATTGCAGAAATTTATAAAAAATTAAAAAATCAATCATGAGAATTTTATCCATATCAATCATTCTTATTGTTATTTTTTTATTTTTTGATAAAAAAATAAAAAATCATTATATATTTAAAAATTTAATAAATACTTTAATATTTAACATTTCAACGAATTTTTTCTTTAATGTTTGTTATTGCATGGCAGAATTAAAAGTGTCCCACCTTTTTGATACCTAAATATGCATAGTAGGATATTTTTTATATCACCTCAAAAAATTACAATAGCTTGAAGAACAAGGGATTATGTAGTCCTATATGGCACAGAGGGGCTGTTTACGTCTCACCCTATAATTAAAAACTTAAATGATTTTTTTTGTAATTTTACTTCCTTACTAATTAAAATAAACAAATTTTGTTAAATTTTATAAAAATAAAATTTTTGTGCAACATGGATATTTTTATTTTCTAAAATTCCGTGCCTCAAAGAGTTAAAAAGTAAAAATAAGTACCGAAATATTTTTCTTTAAAAAATACCTAGTATTTATCATACTTAATATTGTATACATTGAATAAGAAAAAATAATTCGCTAATTTAGGACCTATGTCACGCAGAAAAAACGTTACTTTTATATTTCTATATATTATGCATACACGTTAATCATATGACATTGATAATTTAAAATGTCATTAGATAATAATAAATGAAATGTTCAATATTTATAATATATTACATATGCTGCAATATAAAAATCAAATACGAGCATTTGCTTTTTTGATTATGCACCAATTGTAAACAAAAAGTACGTCATATTTTTTTCTATACGATGTTACTATCTCGCATTACAATTCACTGAACTATTGTCAGCTATTGATGAATCACAAATATTTGCTACCTTTATCAAATATCTCGCAAACATGCCATTAAAACTAAAAACATGTTTTGAACGTCAGTTGAAACATGTTAATAGCCTATATTGACATAATTAATTCGAATATAGATTTTAAAAGTACGCACAATTTTTTATATCACTTGATTTATTCGCATAATTACTAATAGTAAATCAATCAGAAAATATAAAAATATTGTCGTCTCCATGTATAATTGTAATGACTAAAACAACCAGGATTATAGATTTCCTTAAACATTCTCTAAACATAAACTTGATTAACGTAAAAAACAACTTATAGGACAATTAAACCAATTTACACGTTTCCAATCATCAAACGTTCAAATTCTATGATCATAATTCCGTTTTTTCAGAATTTAACATTATTTTCAATAATTAGAAGTTTGTAATTTCAGTTATTGGAACAAGATTTTTAAATTAATGTACGATGATCTTAATCATTTAGTTTCAGTATTCCTTGTAGTAGATGTTATTTCATGATTTGTTTATTTTGTTATAATTTTATTTATAATATCTCAGAAAAATATCAAACAGAAATCTTTTGCTTTGAACACCATATCTCTTTCAAAATCTGTTAAGTTACTCATTTTGCAACACTTGGACGCCACTAAAAATGATTATACAGCATAAATGAATGTAGTAATATCAACAGTCGTTCATGATTAATATTTGTTTACAATGATTATCATTAATTCTCTAAAAAAACACTTCTCTCTAAAAAAATTGATTCTAGGATGCAAGATTACAATTCGTTTGAAGTTCACCTATTGAAAAGAATATAATATGCTTTTATATTTCTTGACTTTCATTTTGTAATCATTTTTTTATACTTAGTATAAAATAAAAGAACTAATATTTTTTCTGGTTAAAAAAATTCTATTTACTTTATGTAAACAAATATTTTAAACCCCTATATATAATTGATGTTTTTTTATCAATTTAGTTCATCGAAATGTATGTTATTATTCTGAAATTAATTTTATAAAAAAAATCATATCTGTGAACAAAGCTGTTATTAGCTGTATTAAATTAATCCTCAATAATGATACTACTAATATAGATAAATTCTGTTTGCAATATAATTAATCTTATGATTTATTTATTATGCTATTTTTCCGCAAATACAAAAAATAAATTTATATTAATTACAGTATCAATATCACACATTGATACAAATTTAATCAAGTTAAAAACGTTTCGATGTACCATCGTTTCCTCCATTCATTTCTTATTTAATTCGTATAACAGTCACCTGAGTGAAGAAGTTGATTTAAAAAAATCTCGACATCGTTTTCTGCATTCTAGTTTTAGTTTAGTATTTAATGACAGAGAGCAGACTTTATTTTATTTCCGTCTCTGTTTTCGCAGCTGTTCTCCCACCAAACACTCTTCCCACTGGACTATATGGCGCCGACCCCCTTTTACCCGCACCTCGTTGCACATGTCCACGAAACAACCACGCAGTAAGTGCGTGCGGCTCTCCATCGGTGGCTTGCGAGTAAGTGGTATTTAAACACGTACTTTAAAGCCTCAGGGATTATTCTTTGCACAACTGCAGAAGCGAATATGTGACGTTACCTAGTTATGTTTTGACATTGATAGCACGTGTTTAGTGTGCTTTTTGAACTTATTTCGATTTGTTCAGCGTACTTTCTCGAATTCTGACTTACACACTTACTGTGTACGGACACAGATTTAAATCGTTGACGCGAAGTGAATTTCAATAAACTTTTTTTTTCAAAAAATAATGTGTAATATATATTGCAAAAGAACTTTTAAAACGTTAAATCAATATGAAAAGTTGATATTATAGTGTTAGATCATTTATTTGTTTAATTTTTATTTATTGAATTATTAAATAGATTCCATTTATATTGATTAAAAAATCATTGTATCTTCAACAATGGCCAAGTAAGTAATTATTTTATATGATTCAAAAAACTTACAACTATTACATCACCTAAAGAACTTTTTATAATGAGTACACATTTTTTGTATGACAATTCGGTTAACTTTTTTTAATTTACTAATAAAAAATAACCCATAATATATATATATATATATATATGATTTTTAATTCCGATTGCATCATTCATTTCACGTATAACAATTTGTAAAAGTAAAAATTTTTAGCAAGTGAAATTATGCGGCTCAGCTTGTTGAATAAATTTATTATAAATGGCTATGTAAATATACATATATATATATATATATATATATATATATATATATATATATATAAAATTAAATTTAATAAATTTCTCCATAAAAAAAATTAAAGAACTAAAATCGTTGATTTCAAACAACTTTTCAATAGAGTTATATTGAAATAACTAAATATTTATCTTGTATTTTTAATCGAAAGCGTATTTTCGAGGAGTGTTTAGTTCAAAGTCGATCTTTTCGCTATGTATATGCAAACACAACCACATTCTACTTCATATCTAATCAAAGGCACCACGTTTCTTTATGTATTCAATAAACGTTCATTTTTCAAACAACCAGATAATCTTTAAATATAACTTCGATTTATTATTAAATACTATGAACAATTCTTTACAAATTTTTAATAAATAATTATATTCATAAAAGTGGACGGTGTAAATTTATTTCCTATTAAACTTTTTTTAAAATTAGCAACAATAATACGCAAATTGTTAATATTTGATTAACAAATAGTTTTATATTATTCTTAAAATTGTCACTCATTGTCTTATATCTGTAAATAACACCCAAGGTCTCTTCCGATTTTTTTTTTTAAAAAACTGTTCAATGATATAAAATATCACGTATTTTTAATTTAAAAAATAACCGAATAAAAACATACTGACATTTAATTATATTAATATTTCAAGTCTTCATATAATAATTTATTTAATTGTTTATATTTATTAGGACCTACATCCTTTCCATAATTCGTAAAAATATCAATTAATTTTATTTACTTTAATTTTAATGTTTTTTTTAATAAATTAAAAAATAAAACTGCAACGAATCAAATAAATTCAAAATTGCAAAATAAACTCCAGTTTTAATACATTACAACAAATATATGTATCTTCATAGACTTTCGTCGAAGATTAAAATTATACTTTGAAATAAACTATGTGAACAACTTTTTCGTTTCCTATTAAGTTCTTAATAGTTCCTGTTTTCTTATTACAAATTTCACTTATATATATATATATATATATATATATATATATATATATATATATATATATATATATATATATATATATATATATATATATATATGTATATATATATATAATATATATATATGAGGAATTCATTTTTTTAACAATGAGATTAATTAATATTAAAAAAAGTATATAAAATAGAAAGATGTAATCAGGAACAAAACAATTATCCACAAAAGAATTTCATATTTCATTTTACATATTTATGGCATATTTAAAATAAATATAATTTTCAGTCCAATTCTATTTGTAATTTTCTACATATATATTCCACAATATTCATTAAAACATTTAAAATATATAAAATTTAATAACAATCTAATTAAAAACATTACTTATATGTTTATATAAATACATACTTACATATATATATATATATATATATATATATATATATATATATATATATATATATATATATATATATATATATACATTGTTCTCTATTAATAAGTGATAATATTGTTTTGTTGTATTAAGTGATTAATTTTAAACTAGTAATTAAATCTATTGTTTTCTATAATATTACGTTTCATTTATTTGTAATATCAAGAGATGTTATACATATTTTATATATATATATATATATATATATATATATATATATATATATATATATATATATCAATTAATACTAAGTGTATTTTACTATTTAAAGTAAACACATAAACATTTTACCTTTTATTATTTATTCATTAATCTATTATTTATTCAATAACAATGTGTCGATCACTTGAATGTCAAAACTTGTAAGTTACTGAATGTTAAAACTAATTTAAAAGTTACTTTTCACCTTGATATTGAAAATAGTAGTTCAAGGAAATTCAGTATATTTAACTCTTCAACGGTAAAAAATCTAGATTTAAAATGTAATAAAAAAGCGTTTCAAATAAAAGTTATTAACGTTTTTATTTATTGTAATAATAAGGAAAACAAATTTTGTTTACCCATTTGAAATTTCAAAGTTTAAAAATGAGATTTAGATTCGACCCCTTTCAATAAATTGAATGAATATATATATATATATATATATATATATATATATATATATGATATATATGATATATAATTAATTTCCTTGTATACATTTCAATGTCAAATGATACATAAAGTGCAGTTAATTTGTCACAGTATGAATCACTACAACACTTTAATAACCGCAAAACTTTTAATGTATAATTTATTAATTTTAATGACAAATTTATCAAAAATTCGTATAGTAGTCTTGACTCATTCGTATATTCTAATCAAGATTTATTTACTATTTTTCTAGTGTAGTTTCAAGAATAACAAACTATTATTACTATTTATTTTGACTCATTCTTCTTAAATCTAACTCTAAATGAATTGTCTTGAAAATACTAGTTATCACAATAAGAAACTCATTATCTTTTATGACAAATAATACTTTAGATACCTATAACACAAAATTCTTAATTGTTTTGATTGTTATGTTCAGATTATAAATTGTAAATAAATTAAAATTTGTTAAAACTATGTCAAATATAAAAAAATATAATAATCTTAATAGTTACAAAAAGAAATATCGATATTACGTTTTTAAAATCTTGTCTTTATGGATAATGTTCTGTTAAGTATACAATTGGTTTTAATTACAAATTTCAAATAGTATTCATAATATTATTATATATTTTTATAAATCGAACAATTTAAATGTCTTTGTATTATCTATCTTAGCTAGAAACGAGAAAATTCTTTTTTTCTAAAAATGTATACATCAGATCATCAAGCAAACATATCAAATTATTAAAAAAATAATACACATTTATTCTATTTGACATAATACAATAAACTATAGAAATTTAATACGTTATGAATACAACGGATAATGAATAATAATTTAAAATATTTAATCTGGTTTTGTTATTTAAATCATATTTTAAAATTAATAACATTAAAATAACGATAATTAATCTTTAGACTTTTAAGAAATTAAAGCAATATAAATAGTAGGGTCATCGAAATGTGCCGTCTAGATTTGTGTTCTATTAAAAAGAAACTGTACAAGTTTTCCACCCTATACATATGTTGCTTTTTTAATAAAACACAAATCTAGGCGTCACATTTGGATGCCCCCTATATAATAAATGAAATTAACCTCTATATAATTATGAAGGTAGAAATATAAAATCACAAATATCTTTTACTAGATTCATTAATCGATGTTTTTATACTTTTATTGTAATTTTAATATTATTATCTTTAATATTAGATAAGACTATTGAACATATTTTTATAGAACCTTTTTTTAATATATATATATATATATATATATATATATATATATATATATATATATATATATATATATAAATAACGTATTTTCAGTTATGTTTAAACAACATATGGTACTTAAAAATAGATATTTTGACCTGATTTCTCACAAGTATGTGCAATATGCATTACTTAGATTTAAAACAAACCCTACTTTAAATACAATAATCAATTAAAAAAATTTGAAAAAATAATTATATAAACATAAATAGTTATATAAACATTTATTTAATAAAAAATACCATTATATTTGAATTAATTAGTATAAAAAATTCTATTAAACTTTCATCAATTGGCATCTAAGTTCAAAATTTGTTTTATATTTTATAAGTGAATTCGAATATTTTACTGAATTAAAAAATAAATTATTATTTCAATAAATGAACTATTAAAAATTATATACATACATATTATACCATTATATTAAAACTATTCATTCAGAATACTCGCATAAAATGTAAAAATTAACATTCGGTTGTGAAATTATTTGATTTGTAATAATTTTAATTTGTTTTCATAATAATAACAAAGATAAATTAAAAAAAATATATATTATTTTTTATATTTTAATAATTACTAAATCTACATATTTGCTTCTCCATTTCTGTTATAATAAATGAGTAATGAATGGTTTTTATTATAAATTCGTTTCCGGCGTACAAGTATATCTTTTATTTTGTTATCAAACATAACAATATACATATACATATATATATATATATATATATATATATATATATATATATATATATAATCACCCAAATGTGGCGCCTAGTTTTGTTTAATTAAAAAGAAACAAAAGAAACTATATACACATGTTTCTTTTTAATAAAACACAAATATAAGCGTCATATTTGGATGATTCTATATATAATATTATATATTGTAGCTTGTTTCATAATCGCACTGACATTAAAAATAATAAAAAACATAGTTATAATGTAAATAAAAACATTAATTTAATTTATTACTTTAATCCAATTTATATTTAAAATAAATTTTATAAAAAAGAACATTATTTTATTAATAATTTTTAACATATTTTAATTCTTCAACATTAATACTATTTTTATTGGTTATAAATGCAAGGAAATTTATTAATTAGAAACAATACTTTTAAATACTAAAAAGTTGCATAAATCTTTTTAAAACTTTAAATGTGTTGAAGTTTTTCTTTAATAAATATTTGATTTATTTGCACTTATTAATCTTACCTTTTATAAATATTTAGGAAATGATATACACATGCACACACACACACACATACACAAACACACACACATATATATATACATATATATGTACATATATATATATATATATATATATATATATATATATATATATATATATATATATATATATATATATATATATATATATATATATATATATATATATATATATATATATATATATATATATATATATATATATATATATAAATAAATTTCGAAAAAACGTCTTGTCAAACAATAAAATACTTATTCGAAACTAAAAAAAGTGCATAACTTGAATAAAATTACAAGAATATATTTAAAATAATAAAAAATCTGTCAATTTAAAAATATCAAAGTAATCAATATAATTTATGAAAATGCACTTAAAACTTATGGTTAAAACCTTTAAATTAAGAATAAAATAAGAAAGATCAATTTATTTATTTATTTAATAAAAATCAAATAAAACTTATAGTTAAAACCTATAAATTAAAAGAAAATACATAAAAAATTAAATATTTATTTATTTAAAAAAATCAAATAAAACTTTGTTTTAAAACCTGTAAAATAAATGAAAAAAAATCAATTATTTATTTTTTTAAAAAAATACTAATAGCGCTTATAATTAAAACATGTAAATTAATAAAAATAGACATAAAAATCAGTTTACTCATTTATTTAAAAAGGACAAACAAAACTTATAATTAAAACCGGTAAAAAATTTTTTTAAGGAAATAAAATATCTGGAAATCAATTTTATTTATTGAAAGTACACGAAAATACCTTATAATTAAAACTTATAAATTAAGAAAAATTATTATGAATAGAGCTTCTTTGAACTTTTTTTGTTATACAATTTACAAAACTATTTAGTAATCCATGATGTTGTATTCATCAGCAGACATTTTATTTTCCTCTTCGAGCTATGAATTTTATTCCTTATGTACTTCATTTTAATAAAGTATATATTAAACATTGTCTTGATAAAAAATAACATTATCCATAATAAAAATGACCAGTCAATTTGAAACAATTTATATATATATGAGTTTATATATATATATATATATATATATATATATATATATATGTATAATTTTTTAAAAATTTAAACTATTCATTGAATATATTATTCATAATTATTATATCAAAGTAATAATTATGATGTTTAGCTGTTAAATTTATAAAAAAATGTACAAAATTCAAGAAATGATCGTATTAAAAAAACAAAAAAAAACACAAATACTAACTATCATACTATATAAAGATAATCTGATATATTATTTTTAAAATTTCTAAAATCTAATAAAATACTGACCTCTAGAAAATAAATGCGTTTACGTCTTTATTTCAAAATAATTAACAATTTTAGACCACATTATAAATTTTTTTTACACCTAACATTTTGAAACATTCAACACATTGTTTATATAAACAAAAATGAACACAGCCGCCTTTCTTATACGGATATATATATATATATATATATATATATATATATATATATATATATATATATATATATATATATATATATACATCATATATATATGGCAATTAATATATATTTATTTATTATTCTATTTTATTACTATTTTTTAATATTTTTATATTTTTCATTTTACTTTTATGTTAAATAATAAATTTATTATATACTTTAATGCTCGAATAAACTTTATTTTATACAGTCTATAGCATATACAAGAAACAATCATCAATTCAATATAAATGCACAATATCATCCCTAAAAAAATAAGATAATGAATGACGTCAATAAAACTCTTTTTTCCTATTAATTTCTTGCTTGACAGCTTTATTCAGTCAATCATAACTAAATTATAATATACATCTAAATAAAAATGTATTCAACAATCTAACATATTTGTATCTATTATTATTATATAAATATTATGAAAGCAATATAAAATGTTGGTTGCTACAGAATATTTTAATTAATTATTGTTTAATCTAGTTTTTTCGAGATGTCAATTAATTAAAAAGAAATTAAAATGATGAACAGTAATCGAGTTGTTTGTTCAACTTTTAAATGAAGGCCCATTTGTTTAAACACGAGTTTATTCTTTCAAAGTCCAAAGTACATTTGTAATAGCCAGATGTGTATTTTTAAAATATACTTTGTTTCTATATATTTAAGCTCATTTTCATATTTATATTTCTATACTGTATTAAAATATTACATACATATATATATATATATATATATATATATATATATATATATATATATAATATAATTTTTAATTCTAACATATTCACTACAAATATTTAAATAATTGATAATAATTTAAATAGTTCATAAATCAACATGTAATTAATTTAGTATGTAATTAAGATACAATATTTTAATTAAACACATTCTTTTACAAAATTTTACATATAAAAATTAATTTTTTATTAAGTACAAATTATTTTAACAATTTATACATATATATATATATATATATATATATATATATATATATATATATATATATGTGTGTGTGTCTGTGTGTGTTGAGTAAAAGTTCTTGTAGAAATATGCATATTTTTTTAAAATAAATATTTATATTTCATTATAATATAAAATAATATTATATTGAATTTTATATTAAATAGTATATTTTTTATCAAGGAACTATAGAATAATCTATTTATAATAAATATATAATTTTTAAAAATAACATTTATTTAATTATATTTTATTTCAGCAATCTCAATAACATTTCACATGAAACTGAAGCTTTAGTTGACAAAAAAGCAACTGAAAATGTACCTTGCATTGTACCAAAAGAAAATGCAAACATTAATATTGAGGCACAAACTAAAAGTCCTGGTAAAGGATCATCATTACGGCAGGTAATTGTTGAATAAAAAAATCTTGTTATTTTAATATTAATCGTAATAATTATATTGGAATTATTTATTACAGGTTACTGCTGCATTTATAGCAAATCTTGGTACAGTGAATACTGGGCTTGTTTTTGGCTTTTCAGCTGTAGCTATACCACAACTTCAAGCACCTGATAGTTTTATTCCAATTGATGAAAATCAAGCTAGTTGGATTGGTAAGTATAATAAATATTATTTATAATAATAGTAATAAAATTACTTAATTTTTGATAAAATTATTTTAAAATTAATCATATGTTGTTTTTACAGCAAGTTTAAGTTCGGCAGCTACTCCTTTTGGTTGCATTCTTGGAGGATATCTTATGGATGCATGGGGCCGTAAACCTACCCTCATATTAACTGAAATCCCACTTATACTAGGATGGATATTAATCTCTGTCGCACAAGATATTAATATGATATATATAGGTAAATATATAAATTATCTTTTTCACAAAAATTAGTTATTTTTAAAATTAAAACTCTAGTATTTTTCTAGTATTTTTTAAAAAACTATGCAATTAATATATTTTCTTCTAGTATTTTTTAAAAAACTATGCAATTAATAATTTTCTTCTAGTATTTTTTAAAAAACTATGCAATTAATATATTTTCATTATTAAAATCAATTAAAACTAATAAAACGTCTATAATAAATACTAAACTTTAAAAAAATAAAAATAAAATAATATATTTTTTCATTTTAAGGTAGATTACTTGTTGGATTAGGCTCAGGAATGGTAGGAGCACCTGCACGAGTTTACACTTGTGAAGTAACACAACCTCATTTACGTGGAATGTTAAGTGCACTTGCTAGCGTAGGAATATCGTTAGGAGTGCTAGCACAATACACCATGGGTGCAGCTTTAAGCTGGCAAACTTTAGCAGGTGTATCTGCTATTGTACCTATATTTGCATTAGGTCTCATGTTAATAGTACCTGAAACACCAAGTTTCTTAATTGGAAAATCAAAGCCAGAACCAGCTAAAGAAGCTTTAAAACGATTACGAGGTTCAACATGTAATATTGACCAAGAAGTTAATCAGATGCTAGTGTTTCGAGAAAAGAATAATGTTAAAAGGTAAAATAATAATTAATATATTTTATTATTAATAAATTTAACATTATTAATAAAAAGAATGTCATTTTTATAATTCTATATTCTAATACAGATTAAAAACAACAAGTGAAATTGTTAAAGCACTCTTAAAGCCATCAACTTTAAAACCATTTGCGATTCTGGTATTATATTTCCTTATGTATCAGTTTTCTGGCGTGAACACAATTACATTTTATGCAGTTGAAATATTTCAAGTAAGTACTTAACTATAAAAATAATAAAAGTTGTTAACTGTATACTATTTTTGATACTTTTATAATTATATAATTTTATATATTTAATATTTAAATAATTTTATATATTTAAATAATTTTATCAAACTAAATATTCCCTTTTTAGGAATCTGGAACAGAAATTAATAAATATCTAGCAACTATTATTCTTGGTATTACTAGATTAGCTTTTACAATTGTTGGATGTGTAGCATTAAGACGTGTTGGTAGAAGACCACTTACATTTATATCAGGTAAAATTTTATATATACCATTTTATAAGTGTATTTTAATAAAACGTATATTTTTAAATTGTTTATACTATATATACACATTTTCTTTTTGTTTTGTTAGGTATTGGCTGTGGCTTAACTATGGTAGGACTTGGCAGTTATATATTTAAGCTTGAAGAATGGACAGCTGTAGGACAAACACCTTTATGCACCTGGTTACCTGTAGTATTTATTCTTCTCTTTACGGCAGCTTGTACTACAGGATTCTTAGTTGTTCCTTGGGTTATGATTGGAGAAGTATATCCCACAGAAGTAGGTTTTAAAATTATGCCTCTAGTAATTTTTTTTGTAAATATATATATATATACATATGTATATAATATACACATGCATATGTATATATACATATGTATGTATATATAATTTCAATATTTTTCTTTTTCTTTATAATTCACATATGTATCAAATATATATATATATATTTTTTTTTTTTAATTATAAATATATTGTGCATATTTTATTATTTTAGGTTCGAGGTATAGTTGGTGGAATGACTACTTGCTGTGCACACTTATTCATATTTCTTGTTGTTAAAACATACCCAATGTTAACTCATCTTATATCACGTCATGGAGCATTTTGGTTTTATGGATGCATTTCATTATTAGGTAAATATTTTACTCAAAACACTGTTAAAGTTATATTATTTCTAATATATTATTTTATTCCAATAAAAATAAAACTATAATTTTTTTAAACATTAAATATTAATTGATTATTTTAATTTTAGGCACAGTATTTCTTTACTTCACACTGCCTGAAACAAAAGGAAAGACTTTACAAGAAATTGAAGATTACTTTTGTGGACGAATCAAAAGTTTGAAAACAAAACCTGCAACTTTAACTGTACAGAAAGGTGAACTACTGCCATAAGTGTACTTAAAAACAAACGTGAAATTAAAAATAATGTGTTTTTAAAAATAATTATTTAAAAACCGTTCAATTCACAAATACTTAGATACTCAGGGTTAAAATATATCATAAAGCATTTATAAAATGATTACATAATATTTTATTATGATTGATATATATGTTATAAAAATTAATCATATAAATTAAATATTTGTGTGAATTAAAATAATGGAAACAATAGCAGATGAATATAACTTATATAAAAAAGATCAGAGATGGGAGACTGATAAATAAAAAATATGAATTCAAGTGCTTAATATCAGGCTGTAAACAAGAGAAGACATTTATAAAATTGTATATTTTATTTTAATTTCTAATATAAAACTTGTGATAAACTTAGTTTGTTTCTAGGTAGATAATAATTGAGTATTAGTATATAGACATTAATGAAATTAAATATGTTAAGTTATTTTTAAAGAAATGCAATTTTATACTTTAGTGAAATATAAAAATTCAAATCTTTTTTTTTGTATATTTAATTATTATATTTATTAACGAATATTCCTCATAAAAAATTTTTGTTGACATGAATGATAAATCTAGCAATTAATGACTTATTTTCTAGTTAACAAAATTGTACTTCGGTTTTTTTAACCTACATATTACAAATACAAATTAATAAAATACCTGTTGAAATATAAATACATTTCATCATCATATGATTAAAAATATTAGTTAAAAAATTTATATTAAATATTTGTTCTTAAGGCATTTTTTAAATTGCATAACATAGTGAATATAAATTACTTAATATTTTACATTCACTAACATGAATCAATAAGACAAAATAAATAAAAAATATCAATTTTATATATATATATATATATATATATATATATATACACAAACAGACTAAACCTCAGATTTTTGATTAAAAGTAGACATTAAATTTATTAATAATTTTGTAATTATATTACATCTTTAAACAATATTTCTATAATGAATGAAATGAATAATAACTAACATTTTAAAATTATTTACTATTGAATATATTAATATATCTATAACTAAACTATACCTGAAACTTTGGATAATTAAGATTTTTTTGAAAAAATATAAAAGATAAAATTTCATTTTTTAAAGAAACTCTAATTAGCAAAAAATGTGATAAAATAAAAAATCATTTATATTCTTATCCTTTTTTGAATAAATTCTATTTCACATGTATTTGGTTTCCTAGTAATTTTAATATACTGGTGCATTTCTAAATCTGTAAACAAATACAAGTACATTCAGTGAACAAATAATTTATTTGTATAAACATGTGTTTATTTGCTTATGTATATATGTATGTATATGTATATATATATATATATATATATATATATATATATATATATATATATATATATATCCACATTAGCCCATTGTTATAAACAACAAAATGAACAATAAGTGATTATTGAACACTATAATATATTGTGGTGTTGGGGGTGATAATTAATTTGTATTAAAGTTAATTTGATATACACAAATGAATTTTCACCACTTATTGTTCACTTGTTTTTTATAATTATAAAAAACAAGTGAACAATAAGTGATTATTGAACACTTTAAATTATTGTGGTGTTGGGGTGTTGTTGTGGTGAAAATTCATTTGTGTAAAGTGAATCAGCCACAGTTCCAAAACAACTAATAGTTAATTTACTAGTTTCAAAACAAACAGTAATAATCCTTTATTACAAACCTAATAAAGCCCTAAATACTCGAGATGCTTCAATTCGTTTAGTATTCTCAAGAGGACATAACATTTCAAAAGTAACATGAGTTGTACCCATTTTCCAAAAATTTTTAAGTTTGTTAACAAGTTCTTTAAAGAATTCGTCTCTCCTGAAAAAAAACAATTATTTAATGTCCAAGAATCAAATAAATTAACAAAAAAATCATATTATAAAACATTTAAAAAAAATAAAGTAGTTTTTTATAGTTCATTTTCACTAATTACAAACTTTGATAATGAACGTTTTTTTTGTGAATCTGTTTCCACAACTGTAGCATCTTTTTCCACAACTGTAGCATCTTTTTCCACAACTGTAGCATCTTTTTCCACAACTGTAGCATCTTTTTCCACAACTGTAGCATCTTTTTCCACAACTGTAGCATCTTCAGCTGGAATTTTAGAAATACTTAAATCCCTTGGGACTGTTACATGTGGAATAGTAATTTCAGTTGAAACAGGAATATCAGTAGGTCGTGTTGAATCCTCTATTTCCATAATTAAAGGAAGTTGGGAAGGAGGAAGAGGCTGTCGAAATAAACATATGTTAAAAACAGTATTTATTACTAATGTAAGTATTAATATTATTTATAATATATGCATTATATATCAATAAAAAACAATTATTAAACTCCACCTGTACTACTTGTTCAAATGATGTTTGTTTTGCGTGAGGTGTTGATATATCTTTTGCCGCAGGAATATCTGATAGAGATCTAAATCAAAAATAAACATATAATTAAGTATTTTCAAAAAAAATATTGAATAAATTATACAAAGTATCAGAAACTGCTTCACGGGGACGTGTAATGGAGCTACTTGATTCTTGTAAAATATCTTCATGAAAAGAAAACTCATAATGAGTTTTAGTCCAATGAAATGTCCGTTTTATTTCATTTGCTAACAATTTTCGAGCTGGTCTTATCATAAATTGAGACGCTGAGATAAAATTAACGACGGGTCTTTTCAGTAACTGAAATATATATATTATGACTGAAAATGAATCCGTGATACTAATGGCATGATATTTTATATATTTATTGTGAAAAGTTCATCACTAATCACAATTATAAATTTTTATGTCTTTTATGTATTTATTAAAAATACTTCCATCATAATTGAAATAAATAATCATAATATATGTAATGTTTTGATTTTGAGAATTGTTTTAAATTACGAAAAAATAATTCAAAATAAAATTCACACGCTTATTATTCTCGCATGTACATATACGGTATTATGATAGGTACATAAACACATACAATTTTACACTTAGATTTTCGTTTTGTCCTTTATTTCGAAACTATAATTATTATATATAAAAATGTATTCTTATATTTATTAAAATTAAGTTTATCTATATTAAACTAAATACCAAATAATTGAAGTGGCAGTAAATGATAAAAAATAAATCAAATTTTATTATGAAAATATTTAATATAAAATATTTTTAATAAATTCATAGCTCATTTTCTAATTACCTTCGTTTCTATAGCTATAACGCGTGTCCTGTCTCGTAAAATTTCACTTGGTATAACAATACCTTCATCACGAAAGATATTTTTTTTCTTACGACTTCTTGTCTTCTTTATTGGAATCTCTTCATCTTCTAAACTTTCTAATAGTATAATTGATTCCTTAAAAATAATATTACAATTTCAAATATTATTTGCTTTAAAAATAATTAATAAAATATTTAGTGTATTTAAAAAAATATATCATCACATTAAAAAAATTATTTAAAAATAATGTCACCACATGTTTACCCCATTTTTTTTTAAAGATACACGTTTCGGGTCTTTATCAATTGGAGTAGAAATGCCCTTAGGTTTTTTAAATTCAGATGTATCTAACGTTTTATCTTTTTGTTTCGTTTTACCATCAGTAGAAATTTTTGGTCGTTTTGAACGTCTATGTACTTCCAAATCTGTCGGTATTTCACTGAAAATGTTCGAAATAAACTTTAAAAACAATTTTAACATTTTTCACCTATTTTGTACACAAAAATATTAATTTTCGTGAATATAACAACACAGTTTTAATTAATAAAAAGCTAACTAAAATATAAAAAATATTACTACAGTTTTCACTATTCTTTTCAATTAATAATAACAAAATTTTGTTATATTATTTTTTTCTGCTAAATAATGTGATTAATTTTGTCATATAAATTAAGTAATCAGAATAATAATAAATACAGGATGTGAAATAAATAAATATACGTCGTATTGATATATTAACAAAAAAAACATGTTTTATTAAATTATATATTTTTTATAATCGATAATAGAAATGTTAAAACTTAAAAATATAATTATAACGTTATTACAACGTTATATAATTATAACGTAGTTAAAAAAATTTATAAAACCTCAAGAATATATATATATATATATATATATATATATATATATATATATATATATATATATATAATAATACACTGATGTGCATAAGTCATGGCACACATGTGTAACATAAGCAATTTATTAATATAATTCAATGAAGTCGTTAAATTAAAAAAAATATTTAATTGAAAATAAATATAATGAAAATTACATAAGGAATAAATTTAATGAACATTATATTATTTTCAATTAAATAACTTTTTTAAATTTAACGACTTCATTGAATTATATCAATAAATTGCTTATGTTACCCATGTGTGCCATGACTTATGCACATCAGTGTAATTATATATATATATATATATATATATATATATATATATATATATATATATATATATATAATAGACCAAATACAAACCTAAGATGTAAAACAGTTAATGATTAAAGGTAATAATATATTTTATTATTCATTACATTATCAATGGTTATTACGACTAAAAGATATTTATTGATTGATTACCCAATATATAATCATAATATGAAAACATATAAAACTTATCTAAAGAAAATATATAAGCAATACAATTCTGACATGTACTTTGATACACTTTAATTACCTGCAATATTAGTTCTTTATTTTATCGTTTATTTTTAATATTATTTCTTTTGATTAATTTAATACTAATAAATTACAAACGCTTTACATAATATCTAAGCAAAGATCTGATGATAAAAGATTTGTATTTGGCAATAAATTTTAACATTATATATATATATATATATATATATATATATATATATATATATATATATATATATAACTTTGTGAGCTAGAAATATCCAAAAAATTTATAGTAAGGAAAGGAAAATGGAATTAGGTTTCATACGTAGGTAATGTTTGAATATCTTTATCAGGAATTTCATCAGGGAGTTGTATGATAGAAGTTTGAATGATTTCTTCGGGTTGGATAGGAAGAACAAAGTCATCAATTAAAGTCGGAATTTGACCTTCATCACCAAAAGTACCCTGAAATTCATAATATAGACAAACTGAAACTTAGCAACATTGTAGTTAATTTGTAAAAAAAAAATATTATATAACATACATAACTAAAAATAAGTGTTATAAATTAAATTATCTTATAAAAACTAGGGGGAAACTTACAAGTTCTGCATGTGGTTCTGCCTGTGGTATTACTTCGGGAAGTGTGATAAGTTGAGAATCACGTAATACATGAGACAAATCATCTTCTTCTATCCTTGATCTGGGAATTTCTTCGTCAGTTTGTACCCGAATAAGATCAATATTTAGTTCCGGAGATGGATCACGTTTTCGTTTCGTCCCCTTTGTTTTTGGAACAAGTAAAGTAGTAACATCGTGAGGAATTTCTCTATAAAACATAAAATACTTATTAATAATTATAAAAGATTAATTTTGATCAATATTCATGCCTTATTACAAAATTCTTTCAAAATTATACGTTTTTTTTTAAGAAAAATTTCCAAATACAACTTATAATCTCTAAAAATTATATAATTAATATTATTTAAATGAAGTAATTAATCTTATAAATTGGTAATACTTAATTCTTTAATATTTATTATGTCTAACACTTAGAATGTCATAAACAATTAATTGTATTCTTTAAGACACAGCACATAATTATCTTTTTGAACAATAAAATATTTTTTTAAAAAATTAAGAGCATTCACTAACAAATAAAATTGATAAAAAAGTTTTGTTACAAACATCAAACCACGCAATATTAAATTGTAATTTAATTTATATGCACAAATCAGTTGCTAATTAAAAAAAATAAGCAATGTAATTTATTTGCAAATTAGATTTAGATTTATAATTTTTATTTACTTAAGGTTACTATAATAAATTCACAATTTTATAATTAATTATAGTTTTTTTAAAAAATTATTACAATTTCTAAGAATCTTATTTAACAAAAACAAACTTCACTTTCAAATATGTGTATATATATATATGTATATATATATATAAGACTAATTATAAATATATAAATAAATTAAATCGCACTTACACTAAACTCTTCAGTTTATAAATAGATGTATAAAAATTAAATATATCCTCTGAAAAATATATAATTAAGATTAAATTAAATGAGTATTAAAATCTGTATATATCAAATTATTTTTCAATATTTTATGCTTACCTCTTAAAAATATCAATTGTTTTGAATATATTATAGTTATTCCATAAACAAGTTTAGAAGCTAATCTAAGGGATAAACGTTTTTCTGGTCGTGATGAATTAGAAGACAACATTTTCATTATTTGTTCACTAACATAAATTAAAATAATTATATATATATATATATATATATATATATATATATATATATATATATATATGTATATAATGAAAAATACTATTTATATAATGTTATAGAGAGCATATTTAATTATAATTATTTTAATAAAATATAAAAGAATGATTTATCATAAATAACGAATATAAACGTATTATTAAATTCTCACCATGATAAAGAAATATTAACTTGACAAATCTTCGTACGTAACAATTTCTTTTTATTTGCAACTAACCATGGTATGGCTAGTTTTCCATTCTTGGATAATAATTTAATATCGAAAAACATGTTGATATCTACCTGTATAAAGAAAAAGACTTATCACAAACTTCTTCATTTTTGTTTGATAAAATATTATTATTGTTTATAATGAACCATGAAGTTAGAAAAATTATCATAATAACAATTCATTTTTTCTAAATAATCTATTAAATTTGCTTAAAAATATATTTTGCTCTAATTATTGTATTGTCATTTATTAAGTACTTTTGTTTCAAATAATTTCAATAGAATAATGAAAATTAAATAAATTGTTTTTTTAAGTGAGTAAAATAATATATTACTTAGTATATACAAAGTTAATATACATACATATATTTTAAAAACTATAAGATTATTTTTAATAGAGATAAAAATACGGGAGTGTAACAATTTAATAAAAAAGCTTTAACAAAATATTTGCTACTTAAAAACTTCGAACTATCAAATTTTTTATCCAGTATAATAAAATTAAAATTGTATAACCATTTATACAATGCATATAATTTTATATAATTTAAAAATATAGATGTTACACACTATTTTATATATATTTATAGATAGATAGATAGATAGATATGGATGTTTTTTAAGCGTGATAGAAATTTACATTGAAATCAATTTAAATTTCTATTACACTTAGAAAAACACTTGTATATGTACATATATAAAATGTGTGTGCGTATATAAATAATATATTTCACCGTATTAATCACAAACAATATTTTCACATTCAAATATAAAAGAATAATAAAAATTATGTTAACAATGCATCACTCAATATTCTTTAAAATTATTTAATTATTAATACGAGGGTCGTTTGATAAGTATGGTAAAGTTATTTATCGTTTAATTAAATTAATTAATTAATTTAATTAAATTTTTCAATTTAGTTTTTCTTAATTTTTTTCCATACTTATCAAACGACGCTCGTAAATGTTATAAATGCAAACTTATTATCTGAGTATAGTATTTAATCTATTTTCAACTACAAATATATACAAATGAACAATATATACTTATAGTAACGTATTTTTATAATGTTGAAGTGTGAAAATAAAATTAAAAACTAAAAAAGAATGATAAAACTTACCTTTTAAACTAGACAATGACAATATCCGCCAATATTAACAATCATCAATATTATTACGGTTAAAATAAAACTACCCAAAGACGCGCCAATTTTAAATTTACATTTATATATATAATTATTAAACAATTAATTGAATGAAAATAATTCTAACAATTAATATTGAATATAGTTTTTTTTATATTTTAGTGATATTTAATATTTTAATTACTAAATAAATAAATAATAAGAAAAATTAAATTAAAAAAATATTTGTCATATAAGTTACACTTAATTTATAAAATTATGAAGAAAATAAAACCTATAGTTAAATAAAACAATTAATAAAATTAAATAGACTATACAGATCACGAAATTATATATATTTATGTACAATTCTTAACATTATTTACTCTCATCTTAAATGTTATTTTCATTTCTAACAATTCCAAAACAAACATTAATATAAATAAGCATCAATGTTAACAGAAATTATATCTAATAATTATTATTTGCTTAAAAGTTTTTTTTTATTTTCAATCAAAATTTATTTAATATTAAAAATATTTTTGTTAAAAAATTTAATCCTAAAATTATGATTTAGATTTATAATAAATTATTTATTCTGCTTATATTTTCATAGTTAAAAACAATATATATATATATATATATATATATATATATATATATATATAAATAAATAAATACTTGAATTTTAGTCAACAATTACATCTTTATAATTTTATAGTTAACAATTAAAACATATTTCATTTAATCTTTATATATTCAATTACTTCTAATCGTTTTTTCTGGGTGGGATAATAACATAAATATTTTTTATAATATGCAATATTAAAATTAATTAATAAAAAACCTTAGTTACAGTTACCTACATACATGTGTTTATATTTTAATTTTTAATCACATGTATTCTTGTTTTATTCTTTTGATTACAAATCAATAAATACTCTTACTTTAATTTAAAGAATAATTACTTTTTAAAATATTGTAATATAAATATTTTCTTCATATGTATAAATTTTCTTCATATATATATATATATATATATATATATATATATATATATATATATATATATATATATATATATATATATATATATAAAGATTACTTTTATTCAGGCTATATAACACAAAATAAAGAATCTATAAATACTATGAAAAATTGTTTTGTACAAATAATATTTGTACATAAATCATTTCATAATTTTTACAAACTATTCCTTGATACCATATTTTGTATAAACTATAAATTGAAGGTGCTTTAAAAAGTGGTGTACTTTATCTCGAAATTGATGATATTTCTTAATATATATAACATTTTAAAAAGTTGAATGTATTTTTCATTTTATATTTGGAATTAAGACATTGGAGTAACATAACCTTAATAAATAATAAATTGAACTTTATATATATATATATATTAATTTTATAATTTTTATAGTGCATAATAAATTAATATTTATAAAATATATACATCTTTTATATGTATATATCTTTTAGTGAAAATGTATCTATCTTATACTTTTCATTACAAAATCAATGATGTTAAGAACATCAACAGGTGTTTTACCTTTGTATTGTTATAACCTATTGACGTAGCATGTAACCTGTTTTAAAATTCACTTTTTATTTAAAGTGAACTTTGCTTACGTCTTCAGAACGAACACGTCGTTTAAAGGAAACTATTGTTTTAAATATTTTAATTGTATTAGTCTTAAAGAATACTCAATAAAAATGGAAGATGTTGTAATATTATCTGCATGTCGAACACCAATTGGTAAATATAAATAATATAAATTTTATTAATTATTCGATTTTATTAAAAGAATAATAAAAAAATTCAGGTTCTTTTTGTGGATCCTTGTCTTCCCTACATTCTCATGATTTAGGTAGCATAGTAATAAAAGAAGCTCTAAAAAGAGCAAATGTGCCTTTTTCCGAAGTTTCTGAAGTTATAATGGGACAGGTAACTACATTCATAATTATTTTATAAAAATTTACAGCCCTGTATAGGAATAAATACCTCCCTAACTGTTTACATACCGTAAATTTCTTAATACCTATATTTTTTATTTAATATTTATTAAAAATAATTAAATTTAAAGTTTCTTTTCTATTATAAGGTTTATGAGTTCACATTAGTCTATATTTGTTAATATTATATTTATTTTATTATTAGTTTCTGTAATTCTAATAAAAGTATTGGAATAATAAAATTTTATCAGTATGAGTATATTGAAATAATTTTGCACATATTGTAATTGGAATAAATAATACAACCCTTTTACATAAAGTAAATTTACAGTCTTAATTAATTGTTATATTAACTGCACATAATTAAATATAAATTAAATTATCCCTTTACAGAGAAATATTTTTAGATGATTTCAATTTCTTATAAAAATCTATCCAATATTTATGTAATTATATCATTGTATTTGGAAACCTTTCCATGTTTAACATAAATGTATTTTTTATTGTATTATATCTGATATATATATATATATATATTTAATAGACATTAACTGCCGGAGAAGGTCAGAATCCTGCTCGGCAAGCTACAATTAAAGCTGGGCTTCCAGTTCATGTTCCCGCTTATAGTATCAATATGCTTTGTGGATCTGGTTTAAAGTAAGTAGTAAAAAGTAAACATGTAAGTAAGTGGTAAACATGAAATGAGTTTTTAAATTTATTCAAATTATTTATAATAATCAGTTTCACAAGAAATATTTATAATTTAAACATTTATATTTACTTTTTTTTAATTTTTATAAAAAAATGTCAAATTTGATTTATTTATAAAAGATTTCCATTTACTAGGGCAGTCATGGCAGCTTATCAATCAATTCGTAGTGGAGATTCAACAATTGTAGTTTGTGGTGGACAAGAAAGTATGAGTCAAGCACCTCACACTATTCGATTAAGAGAATCTGTTATAATGGGTCCTGCAAAATTACAAGATTCAATGCTTATTGATGGCCTTACTGATGCTATGAATGGTGTACATATGGGTTTAACAGGTATAAACTTATTGAGGACTTACTTAATATTATACATACACACACATATATATATATATATATATATATATATATATATATATATATATATATATATATATATATATATATATATATATATATGTGTGTGTGTTTTTATAATAGCGGAAGAAATAGCAAAAATTTATAATATTTCTCGAGAAGAACAAGATTCTTATGCTTGTGAATCTCAACGAAGAACAAAAGAAGCTCAAATTAGTGGTTTGTTTTCTAAAGAAATAGTACCAGTGGAGGTATCACTTAAAAAGGAAACAAAAACAATATCTGTAGATGAATTTCCAAAACCTGACACCTGTTTGGAAAAATTAGTAAAACTTCGAACAGTGTTTAAAAGTGTATGTATAAATAAATAAAAGTAATGTATCAAAGACCCATGTATTAATATTTACAAATTTTGGATAACAGATACTTAAAAATCAATCTTGTTCTTTCCTATTTTTTTTAAGGATGGGACTGTTACAGCAGGAAATGCGTCAGGAGTAAATGATGGTGCTGCTGCTCTAGTATTATGTTCTCGTGCTGCTGCAGAAAAACACAATTTTAAACCAATAGCAAAAATTATATCTGTTGCACAAACTGGTTTGGATCCAATGCAAATGGGCTTAGGACCAATATCAGCTGTGACTACTGTTGTATGTATATTTTGTTTTTGATATGTACTAATTTAATATGAAATTAAATTACAGTAATAAAAATGATATATGAAATTCACTCTTAATATATTCTTGATTCAGCTTAAAAAAGCAGGGTGGTCAAAAGCAGAAGTTGATATTTATGAATTAAATGAAGCATTTGCAGCTCAAACTATAGCTGTTTTAAAAGATCTGGATTTATCTACTGATAATGTCAATATCAATGGTGGAGCTATTTCACTGGGGCATCCAATTGGTGCTTCTGGAGCTAGAATATTAGTAACTTTATTACATGTTCTTGAACAAAAAGGAAAAATTAGAGGTGTAGCATCATTATGCATTGGTGGTGGAATGGGAATAGCAATGGCTATTGAAAGATATAATTTATAATATTTCATTTTTTAATGAAATTATGTATGTATGTATATATATATATATATATATATATATATATATATATATATATATATATATATATATATATATATATATAATATGTAAAATTCAGACTAAGCATAGTTTTCCCTTTTTTATTGGTACAAGTTATTAAAAATAAAACACCTTTAGTGCTTTAAAAATTAAGTAAAAAAATATGCTCATTATCTATGCTTTATCAACTTGCACAGTTTAAAAATGTTCATATATATTAAAATCACATCAATAATATGAATACTGCTTGTGATAAAAAAAATAATATAATTATTTATGAAAGAAATCATTGACAAAAGTTGTTTTTTAATATTATAACAAAAGTATTTTTTATTAAAAAAAACGCAGTATTGTGTCTTAACTTTTCTGTCTTTTAAATATAATTAATAGACAATAAGACATTCTTAGAAGTGTATTATGTTTGAGTATTTAACTTTTTATTTTAACAGTAGAAAAGATGAATCTTCATATTTGAATGTACTATTTATAATATCTTAAAAAATAAGTATTATTTTGTATTTCTCATTTAAATTTTTTTATTCATTTATAAATGAATTTGTGTTAGTATTCAACTTAATATTAACTATATAACTAAATTGTGGAAAGAAATAATATCAGTACAATTTCTTCCTTTTTTTAAATATATATGTATGTATACATATATATATATATATATATATATATATATATATATATATATATATATATATAAATTATTACATTATCTATGTATTAAAAATATAGTTAATATAATAAATATCTGATAATTATGTTAAAAATATTTTGTGTTCATTTTCATGATCTGGGCATTATTATTTAAAATTCAGTACTTGAATTAAAATATATAGTGGGTATTAGGTAATATAAAGTATTATATTAAACATACTACTCTGGTTAAATTATTTAGTTATTTAGATTGTGGAAAAAAACTCAATATATATTATTGTTTTAAGTGTTAATATTTTTAATGGAGATCTGTAATACAAATATATTTATGTTAAACAATGTTTCAATTTTATATTGTTAAAAAAATATTTTATGGTAAAGTGCTTCCTTTATTTTTACAATTGTATTTACAAAAACAATTATAGGTAATAAATTTTTTATGCATCAATTGTATTAGTTTTTATAGTAAAATGTTTTTTTTTGTAAAAAATTTACTACTTTCTGCTTTTCAGTAAAACATCACTTACATTTGTGTTTTTATATATACATATATATATATATATATATATATATATATATATATATATATATATATATATATATATATATACATATACAAATAAAAGTTTATTGATATTCAAAAAATATTCCTTACTACATTTTTAATAATCCAAACTGTAAGCAAATACAGTGTGACTGTTTATTTTAAAATGCAAATAAAAATAATATTCATTATATTAAAATGAAAACTGTTTTACTATCACTGATTATAAATATAAAAGTAGGGAATTTTTCAATGTTATTTTATTCGTACGATGGATATACATTAACTGGTTGTAGTGTATCACATAACTTTAACTATTTAATGTAATATTTTATCTATAATGGGGTCTAATAACAAAAAAAGTAGAAATAAAGAAAAAGATTCAAGAAAAAGACGTCATAGGAGCCGAAGTAGTTCAGTGGAAGTTGTTCGTGAAAGAGAAAGGCGTCGTCATCATCACAAGCGTCACCATAAAGAGAAAAAACATAAATCCAGACATCATGGTTATGACAGTGAAGGTAAGGTTCAATTTTAGTTTATAAATCGTATCAAATTTGACATTTTTATTAATGCTATATAGTAAGAATTATAATAGTAATAAAGCATTTATGTAACTTTAAAAATGTCAAATTGATGTCATCTTCATTCTAGTGTATTTTCTGCATATATAATGTATATCGTTGAGAAGTATAATAAATTCTTATGTGTGCAGATTATACACTGTGTTTAGAATTTTGTGATTGGCTGTTTTTGTTGATTATTTTCAGACGAGGTGAGACGCTATGAAGAAGGAATCCTTTAGCTGTTTTAGGTAACAGTACATTAATAGATAATAAGTTTTACTTTTCGTTATGGTAAGTGATACCATTATAATATATAAAATATGACACATGTTAATGTGCCGTGATCTAAGTAAAGAGTGTGAATTTTAAAAATCTAATAGGATGGTTATAACAGGTTTATATCAAAGTTTATACTAAGAAACAATCAACTACGTTCCTAACTAACACCCTTTTTTCTGATTTATTTATCATTAAAATTTTGAACAGCGAAAGCTATTGAAAAATATTTCAATGTAAAAAAGATATTACAAATAAGTACTGCAAGGATCAAAATTGAATAATAATTTTATTTGAAGATTATACACCCAGTGATAGTAAAAGAAAAAATTTTGCATAGTATTTAGCAATTTCTAAATATGTTTATGAATTATTTCACCAAGGAATACATATTTAGTAATAAATCTATTAAATTCTCACAGCGTTTTTTATATGTAAATATATTTATTATAAAGTAGATTCATTAAAGTTTTGTGTACCAAGAAAATAGTTTGTTATTATTAATGTGTGTTGTATACACATAAGTTCATATGAATACTTTTTTTTTTATTGCTTTATAATATTAAAATTTATAGTTTGTGGAATTTTGAAATGTTTTAATCACATTATTTTTTAGACTAATTCATTTTTAGTCTAATACAATCATATAATTTTTTTCTTATTTATTGTAGTTTATTAAAACTACATTGCATTGTATGTAACTCTATATAAATAAATAAGTTTAAAAATGAGATATTTTTATAATTATTTAAATAAAATAATATGTATTTGCATATATATATATATATATATGTATATATATATATATATATATATATATATATATATATATATATATATATATATATAATATTTTTTAACATAATACTTAATATTTTAGTTGATTTTAATTTATTGTACAAAATAAGTTATCCTTTTTAGGAAATATGTTCATATTTTTTAGATTAATTCTATTTTTTAATTTATTTGTCTATTATATGCTTTTATAGATTTTATTTTCATTACAATAATGTACTCAAATATATTAGTGCCCTGATTGTTCGCATTTATTTGTATTTCATTAATAGTAATTAAAAATGTGTACATTGTCTTGAATAATTGATTTCTTATTAGGTTCTGATATTGTCATCGCGCCATCTCCTCCAAGGTTGAAACATTCATCAGTAACTCCACCACCACCTCCTACAATAACTATTCGAGATGATAGTAGTCCAGAACCAAACAGTAATGAAGCAAATTCTGCAGGGGCAGAATCTTTGTCAATTGAAGAAACAAATAAACTTAGAGCTAAACTTGGCCTTAAACCATTACAAACAGATACTGTATCTACATCTTCTGATGGAAAAAAGAAAGATGACCTTGGTGAGTTTTATCACAAACCTGCTGAAAATATTCGAGACCAAACACAGCAGGAAAAAATCCGAATGAAATTACATGAACGGAAAGAGAAACGTATTTTGGAAGAAAAATTAAAAAGAGTTAAAACTCTTGGCAATGATGATAGTGAAGATGATGTAGAATCATGGATTGAAAAAAGTAGGCGTATACAAAAAGAAAAAGATCAGGCTGCAAAACGTGTAAGAATTTTTTTGTTATCTTATTTATCTAACTTTGAATTATTTGTTTAATAATTTTATATATTTATGTGAATACCTCTACATAGTATTATTTTTAGGCTAAACTTCTTGAAGAATTAGATCAAGAATTAGGTGTTGGACAGTTAGTTGATGCTGCTGCACGTGAGCAACGTCAGAAAGTGTATAATCAAAAAGATTTAGTAGGTGTTCGTGTTGAACATGAAGCTCAATCATTCAAAGAAGGTACTACATTAGTGTTAACATTAAAAGATCAGGAAGTATTAAAAAATGAAGATGATGTACTTGTTAATGTTAATATGATTGATAATGAACATTATAAAAAGGTAAAAATATATTTTATTTAACTTTCATTTCATTGTAATTAACTAGAAAAAAATATGTTCAATTATTAAAGTAATAATGTTTTTAGAATATTGAACGTAAAAAGCAGAAACCAATATATAATCCTTATGATGATACAGATCAACAATTAGATGAATTTGGTAATCCTAAACCTAAAGATTTGTTAGGAAAATATGATGAAGAAATTGAAGGTGAAAAGAAAAAAAGCTTTGTCATTGGTGTTGATGATGATTGTGAAACTTTAAAGAGACGTACACATCTTTCTATTAAAGCCAAATTAGAAAATAAGAGACTTGAATCATTGGCACTACCAGAACCTCGTCTTGCTTCTGAATATTATAGTGAAGAAGAATTAACAAAGTTTAAGAAACCGAAGAAAAAAATTCGAAAAATACGAGAAAAAGGAAAAATTTTAAAAGCTGAAGAACTTGAATCTCAGTTAAATTCTTCAGTTGAAACAGATTATTTAAGAGATTTAGGTACACGTCGCAAAAAAAATAGTCATGAAGCTGATACAAGTCAATTCATGGAAATTGATGATGTTCCAGGTAAATAACTTTTCTACATTACTTTTTTGTTCTTTTATTAGATTTTTCAATATTATTGGCAAATTTATGATGTTTTATTGTTAATATTAGTGATTATTGAATAGATTTGTTTTATTTTATAGATATGAAATGTAAAGAAGAAGATATTAAAATTGAAAATGAAGATAATGAATTGGAACAAGCATTACACAGAGCTCGTAAACTAAAAGCTTTAGAAAATAGAATAGTAATTCCACCAGTTGATATGATTAAAATTGAACCTGTTGAACAAGAAACAAATAATGAAGATATAGGTAGTATTGTACTGAATTCAACAGCAGAATTCTGTAGAACTCTTGGTGACATTCCTACATATGGACGAGCTGGTAACCGTGATGAGGAAGAAGATTTATTGGTAAAAATTCAATAAAACCATTGAAAATTTTTATATGTGTATATATTAATAATAATATTTTCTTTTTTCAATAACAGGATTTTGAAAGAGACCTTGACTCAACTAGAAAATCAGCAGCATCAAATGAAGATGGTGAACGTATAAGTTCATGGAATGCAGTTGATATGGATCGGGCTGTTACAAAAGCAGAACTAGCACCTCCTGAAACACCTATTCTTGATGAGGAACCAGATGTTGGTGCTGGTGTTGCAGCTGCCTTACGTCTTGCAATGAGCAAAGGATATCTTGATAAAAGTGATTCAAATCGACCTTCTACATCACGTCTTGCTCATCTTCAGGCTAAAAATTATTCTATTGAAGATAAATCTCATGGGTAAATTAATATATTTATCTCATTTTTTTAATACATTTTATTTGTATTAAAATAACTAGTAGGCTTATATATTTATATAAAAATATATTCTTTTAGAGATGATGATAAATTTGGCCGAAGAGATCGATATTCTGGGCCTCTAATGGATTTTAAAGAAAAAGATACTTTTAAACCAAATGTAAAGTTAGATTACATTGATGATGAGGGTCGTGTCTTAAATGCAAAAGAAGCATTCCGATATCTCTCTCATAAATTTCATGGTAAAGGTCCTGGAAAAAATAAAATAGAGAAAAGAATTAAGAAAAATGAACAAGAAGGGGTATTGTATTTGTTTTATATCAATATTTGAGTGTGTATTATTGGAAAATGTATTTTACCAATATATTAATGTATGAAAGGATTATAACTTTAAATTATTTTATTAGAGAAGTAATTTCATATTTTGAGTTGTTTAAAGTACTCATTAATATATGTTACAATTATAAACTATTTTTTTTTTTATATATTTTAGTTGATGAAAAAGATGAGTTCTACAGATACTCCGTTGGGAACTTTAAATATGCTCCAAGCAAAACAGAAAGAAACTTCATCTCCCTTTATAGTTCTTTCAGGAAGTAAAAGTACCAACTCGTAAGTATAAATTTATTTAGTAAATAGTTACATTTTGTTACATAAATTTTATTTTTTTTCTAGTGCAATGATATCAAAGATAAAACTTTAAAGATAAGAACTTAATTTATTTACAATACAAGATTTGTACATGAAAATTATTGTTGTTTGTATTAACTGTCCACATCAAAGTTTGTTAACATTAGATATTTACAGCGTAAATGAATAAAAATTAAAACTGAGTATTAATTTTCTATTTAACCTAAAGTTGTTTGGTTGACTATCTCTAATTATTTTTTTTAAGAAAAAGTATAAATAAAAATGCAATTTATTATTAACAAATATTTATTTATACAAATTATTATTTATATGTGTACATATATTAATTAAAATTCAATCTTCCAAATCTCTAAAATATTGACTATTCAAAAACATTTGTTCAAAAACTTCAAATTCTTCAGCAGTAACTCTTGCGACATTTACTGCAAATGCATTTGTGTTTGTATCTGTTATTTGGGTTAATTGTGGGTTTTTATTTGGTTCTTGTACGCTTGCTTTTGGATTTCGTTTTTTATAAGTACCCAATAATAATAAAAATGTATGTCGACACTTTATGTTATTCAATGACGACTCTAAAGCACTAGAATTATATATTTCACTAATATCAATTTTCATCTCCTTTGTTATATATTCAAGTTTTTCTTGTAAAGTTGACCAATTCTGTAGCATCGCATTAGGATTATTTTCCAAAAGTTTAACTACATTTTTACGTGATATCAATATTTCCAAAAAAACTGGTATTCGTCTTTTAATTTCTTCATTAGGTACGTCTAACAAATGAGGTTGAATTGATAATAGGTAAATTAAATTATTCTCTCCAAACTGATAATTGCGCCAGTTTTCAATTGAATTTTCTATAAATGTATTGTTTTTTGAAAGGATTTTTGGATAAAGAGAAATCTAAAAACAAATTTCATGTATCAAAAATCAATAACACATGTTAAAATGATTCTCTACGTACAATTATTTTTTGCTTACCATATTTAAACAAAATTCTGGCTTAAACCCTTGATATGTAAAAACATTAAAAATTCGTTCCCATTGATTAAAGTTCGTTTTTTCTAAATAAGGATTTTGTTTTATAACAGCATCAAAATTTCTTTTTGAAACCCCTAAATTTTCAATAGCTTCAAGTGAAAACATTTGAAATTTATTAGAATTTTGTACATTTGAAATTTTTCGTGATGAATAATAAACATTTTCATGTTTTATTACTCTAATTATACTTCTTAATACACACTGTTTTCTTATCATTTTATAATTGTATACATAAACGTTCTTAATTACATTATCAATATTAATTTAAAATGTTTATTTTAAAAGGTACTTTACAAAATTTTCAAAAAAATAAAGAATTATTTTTTAAAATATTTTGCATTTAAAAACATTTAGGTTATAATCAATTACAACACGTAGCTTAACCCATATATCACCGTAAAATCAAGAAATAAAAACTTTTATTTAAGTATACTTCTTTCATTTAAAAATGTATTAATTAAAAATATTTTACTATATAATTTTCTCAACTAAAATTCAGTGACTTTATATTAATTCAATTGTTTGAAGTGCATTTAAACATTTTAACTTTTTTATTTTCTTTATCTTTACGCATCATTATCTTATACATTTTAATTTTGTTACTTTTATTCTTTTAATGTCATTTATTTAATAAGCATTTAAGTTAACATAAATTAATTTTAAAGTGAATCAGTCACAGTTCCAAAACAACAATAAGCTTTTAATTTATAAGACTTTTTTTCCAAAAATTATATATTTTTTAAATAAAAGATAAAATTTATTTGATAAGGCAATCATTTATCATTTATTAGTATAAAATGATTTGGACTCTTATAAGTACGTATTTATAAAGATGGCACTTTATGGGTTAAAAAAATTATTTAGTGACAGTGTTAAAGTTAGTCAAAAAATTTACAAAAATTATATTTGGAAATTTAATGCTGTACGTAATTAAAAAATATTTTGAATGTGTAATTGTTTTCGATTTTTAATTTTTTCTTCTAATTTCTTTTTAGTTACATGTTATTGGTAGAATTTGTAGCATTTATTTTTAAGCAGAATTCTAGATTATTAACAAAAACAAATGCGTAAAATAATTTGAAATATATATTGATCATATTTGATATAAACATAAATATTTTGTAACCTTCAATCGGTTACTTAGCTATTAATGTAAATATTTCTTTTTAAATTTGTTAAAAATCAATATAACCTCTAATTATTATGGATGAAGATTTTCGTACTGTTTGGTGTGGTAATTTATCCGAGGAAGTTACTGAAGAAATATTATACGAATTATTTTTACAGGTATAATAACATTTTTTAAAATAATATTTTTAAAAATTATTGAAAATATCCAAATTTTTTTATATAATCAACACTTATGTATTTACTTATTTATTGCTTAATAGGCAGGCCCACTTGAATATGTTAAAATTCCTAAAGATAAAAATGGAAAACAAAGGAGTTTTGGATTTATTATATATAAGCATCACTACTCTGTGCCATATTCACTATCACTTTTTGAAGGAACGTATCTCTTTGATCGACTTCTAAATTTGAAAATGCATAGTAATAGTATTTCACAGTCTAATAATATGAGTACAAATTTGCTTCCCAGTTTTCAAGAAACATCCGATTTACAAAAAAGATTTCTTATGAATTCTCGATTTAATTTTGCTACGTTGCAAGAAAATAATTCGGTATCTCAGGATATTTTCACGGGCATAAGTCAATTAACAACAGCTAGTTTAAGAGGTCAATGGAACGGGAATCATAATCCAAATTTAAATCAGATATATTCTAACCATTATAATAACAGAAATAATTATGATAATCAACATAATTACAGTCCTGTAAAAAAACATTATTCAGATAGGAAACCATATGAACAGAGCAATTGTAAAGAACCTCTTAAAGGAGAATATCAAAAACATTATCATAATCGTAAACGGAAAAGATAACATCTTGTATATTTTGATTTATTATATTATAATGTACAAATTACTTTCCTTGAAGTGTTCAAATTATTTTTATATGGTCGTGGTATAATTAAATTCTTTTTCAATATAAAAAAATCTGTATAAATTTTTAAATATAATGTAATTCCATTTCCATGTCAATTCTTTTTTATGTTTCCATTGCAATTATTCTATTAAAATTTATAAAAATGTCTAATTATATAAATTATAAATCTAAAAATTACCATTAAGTTTTATATTTTATTTATAAAAATACTAAATTGTTTAAAAAAAAATTAAAAACTAGAATTTATTTGAAATAAATTTGAGGAAAGTTATGAAATCTTTTAAAAAAGTAATATTAGTTTCCTGTACAAATTATTTTATGCATATAAGGAAAAGATTTTTTTTTGTGCTATTAGATATTCTCAATATAAATTTATTACTTTTTTCAATTTCTTTTTAGAGAATTTATTGAAATTATGATTGATATTTGTTTCATCAAATAGTCATTTTTGAATGTGATAATTTTATTAATGTTAGTATGTTATTAAATTATCATGTTTTGTGAGTTATTTGATGATAATATAAAAATTAGTCATTAATAGTAAAGTACATACTATTTTAAAATATTATTAAAACATTTTGTTAAAAATAATAATCTAAAGAGGGAGACTGTACACTTTAATAAATATACTCTAAAATATCATTAATATATACAGAAACATATTAATTTAAATTTACATACAAAAATTTTTGTTTTGTTTTTTATTTTATCGTTATTTGTAGTAATTCTGAGAAACAGTGCAATTAATATAAAGTAGGAATTCTATTTTAATCAGTTTAATTTTATATCTTCATGCCTCTGAATGTAACACCAAAAAAATATTGTAATAAAAATACAAATATTTTTATTAAATTCATATTTTTGAGTATATACTTTATTTGATTATTTATAATAAACATGAAAAATAACTAACATCCAAAATATTTTAATTATCAAATTTATATATTTATATATATATATATATACATACATACATATATATATATATATATATATATATATATATATATATATATATATATATATATATTTATATTACATACATTAATATTATACTCACATATCATTTGAATGATTTGTATGTAAATTTATTTAAATATCAAATATATTTTAAGATACTGGAACCATACAAATGCACATAAATGCACACATGTAGGTCCTACATATCTCCTCTATATATTATTTATAATTGATCTCTAAATGTGGTCATTACAGTAGAACAGTGTTATAATTTTTTGTTTTATATGTGTATTAATGTAGTATCAACAGATTTTACTCCATGTACAATTAAAAAACATATATATAATAAAAAAGTCCGTTAATTATAAAAAATAATCAAACACTTTTTACTGATTTTTTATAACATACAAATATTTTTATTTGACATCGTTTCTATGAATAAATATTCCATAATGATTTTAAATTATTACATCTTATATTACTAAAAATTGATTTTTAAGTTATAAATTACTCTTTTGTATTTTATTTCTATTGCAAAAAAAAAACTATTTTTAACAAAAAATATTTATATTGATATTGTTTTAATTACTTTATTTGAACATTTTTCTTCCTATTTAATTTTTAATTTCATAATTAAAAAAAAAATCTAATTATTTATTTATTTTAATAATCATATGTAAAAAAATACACTTTTTAAGAATAATCTTTATAGTCATAAATAATTACAATAAAATAAAACATACTAGAGTAATAACAATGTAATGCAACTGGAAGTACCATAAAAACACCAATACAGTAAGTAATTAATATCGATATTTAATTAAAAATTCAGTTAGAACAAAAATGAGAAGATATTTCTTTGCAGTAAGTGAATTGTGTTATGTGTATATAAGAAGATAAATTTGAATATATAAAGAAGATACTCTATTAAGAAAAAAAATGAAGAATACTATTAAAATGTAATTATATTAAAAATAATCACCAAAAATTATATTAACACAAAGATGAATATTATATGTAGCATATAAGGTTTAGGATTATTTTTGTATTTAAATTTTTCATTAGGACAAATAAAATAAAAAATATTTTTTTTTTATAAAGATAAATAATAATATAATTTCAAACTTTTATTTTCGAATTTTATATATTAGGTTGGCAAGTATCTCCCTTCCGATATATATATATATATATATATATATATATATATATATATATATATATATATATATATATATATATAGGGTCGTTTGATAAGTATGGTAAAAAAGTATGAAAAATAAATTAAACAATAAATAAATTTACCCTACTTATAAAACAACCCTCGTGTATATATATATATATATATATATATATATATATATATATATATATATATATATATATATATATATATATATATATTAAAAAAGCAGTTCGGCAGTTCTAAAATCTGTTAATACAAATCTAAAATATTGTATCTTTATATTACTTTTTCTTATTATCTATGAGTTTTAATAAAGTTATATATAGATACGTATTACATAAATTGGAAGTGTTTATTAATAACTAAAATTTTGTATTAAATTTAATATTTTAATTTCTTTTTGAATTAAATTTTGTAATGTATTTTTTTGATACATATTTTTAATATTTTTTTGAATTTACTTACATTACAATATTTAAATTATCAATCAATCAGTATCTCTAAATTGTCAAGAGGTTTTATGAGTGTGTATGTGTATATATATATATATATGTATGTATATATATATATATTTATATATATATATATATATATATATATATATTTACATATTTATGCAAACATCAATTCATACTCAAACATTTTGGTTCAAAATGTTTTCTTATTTAAAAACAGGGTTAAATATAGTCGTCTTAATTCTTTTTCAAAAGATCTTTTACTATTTGTTGAATGTTTCAAGTTTCTAACCAATGAAAATTGATATTAGTGAACGTTAGTCCCGCGCTTCTAATCAGTGTCGTAAAATAGAACAGTAGACGTTCTGTGGCGTTAATTCGTTGTTAGCTGTCGTATATTGTTTTGTAATTGTTTTTTGTTTTAATACATATTAAAAAATGTCTGGACGTGGAAAAGGAGGTATTTATATACCTAATATTTTTTTAAATATAAATGTAGTGTTCTAGTTGTAAATTCGTTTCATGTATAATAAAACTTGTAAAAAACATTAAAAGTATTGGATTTCCACATATTAACTATTCGTTGAAAAATATGAATGTTTTATTTATTTTGAAATTACCTATAAGTATGGAAAATATAATTCTAAATATTATATATGATTTTTAGGTAAAGTTAAAGGTAAAGCAAAATCGCGCTCAAATAGAGCAGGTTTGCAATTTCCTGTTGGCCGTATTCATAGGTTACTTCGTAAAGGTAATTATGCTGAACGTGTAGGAGCCGGTGCACCTGTTTATTTAGCAGCAGTTATGGAATACTTAGCTGCTGAAGTATTAGAATTGGCGGGAAATGCTGCTAGAGATAATAAGAAAACTAGAATTATTCCACGTCATTTACAATTGGCAATTCGAAATGATGAAGAATTGAATAAACTTCTATCTGGAGTAACTATAGCGCAGGGTGGTGTTTTACCAAACATTCAAGCGGTATTGCTACCCAAGAAAACATCAACAACTACTACATCTAAAAGTGGCAAGTCACAGTCACAAGAATATTGATTTTAATTATGATTCATTTGTTACTTGTTTTAACAGTTAATGTAAACCTTTCATTAAATAACTTTTTTACAAATTGTTTTTTTTTTAATTGGAACCTGTAATTTTTTATATATAGTAATATACTTAAATTACTGAACTGTTTAAAAAGTTTATTAAAAGATTATATTTAAATGCATAAAATAAGTAACATTGCAACTATTAAAAATGTGTATAAAATAAAACTAAGTTCATTCTTATAAAGTATTGAATATATTAAAAAGATATAAACCTATCATGAATGTCAATACTAGTAATTCTGAAACTTTATTTGTAACACCTGAGCCTATTCCAGGTACATAGAGGACACCAATAGGACCTATATCTGCCCCTATTCCACCTTGTATTGGCTCTTTTCCTGATCCGTCATTACATAAATTTTTACTACATGCTCTATAGGAAGTTTTATAAGTGTCATCATCAATATCTTTATTTAAGTATACTGGAGCATCCTGACAATCACGAGAAAATGTTGCTATTTGACCTGCTGGATCCTAGTTTATTAGTAATAAGATTTGAAAATTAAAACTGATTGCCTTCATATAATTATTATCTTAAGATGCATAAAAAAATCAATTATACCTTGTATTCTACCCGGAGTATGGTACAATATCTTTTATTACAGTTAACTTTTGGAGAACCAGTCGTTACAGAACCAGGATTTGTAACACATCGCATGTCTGTACTCCCTCCGCCTACTGAACATGTGTAACATTCTAAAGCTAAAAAGAAATTTTTCAGTAAAAAATTATTTTTAAATATAATGTATTTTAGCTTACCAGAAACTATATTTAATACTGAAAAAATAGTTAAAATTATTAAATACAAGTTAAGCTCCATTTTTCAAAATATAAATCAAACATAATAATTTATTATGATTTGTACTTTTCTTTGTGAAAGTTATCTAATTTAATCATGAATTAGTTGATTCAGTATTTTTTTCATATCAATGTTATCTTAATTCTTTGTTATTATCTTTTGTTAGTATTATTAAATGAGTACTTTTCTTTATCATTGTTCTATGAATTGTTTCATTAACTCTGAAAATAATGCATAAAATAGTAAATTAATTGAAAATATTTATATGTAAATACATACATTATATATATATGATATATATATATATATATATATATATATATTTATTTAAATTTATTTGTATTTAATTGAATTTTTAAAAGATTTCATTTTATTTTCATAAAATTTATTTATATTATACTTTTATATTTGTAATTTTAATATTCATGTAAAAATCATATAATTTATTTTAATATTTTTGAAATTATTCAAATTTAAAGTAAACCTATATGTATATATATATATATATGTATATGTATTTATGTACATATATATATATGTATATATGTATATGTATATATATATATATATATATATATATATATATATATGTATATGTATTTATGTACATATATATATATATATCCATCCATATACACATTATGCTAGTATAATTTTCTTACCACTGGTATCTGAATAAATATGTATGGTTATTTTGTTTCGTTAAGTTTTTCTCTTGAAATTTTAGTTTCCGGTCGTGGTATGTAGTGAAGATTCCTTTCCGTCTGTTTTATAGAAGATGACGGGTTTTAGTGACAAGGTAATGTTTTAATTTATTCTTTTAAAGTAATAAGTATATATTTTTAGTGATTAATATTTGTACTTTATAATTCTAAGTAATATTCTATAACTTTTTTGTTATCAGTTTTGTTTTAATGTATCTCTTACACGTGCTCTCAAAGCATGGTTATATACACGTATACTTATATATTATTTTTGTAACGTATGCTATTTTCACTTAATCAAAAAATGTGTGATAAAAAGAAGCTTGCTTTAAAAGAAATAAAGCCAGGAAAAAATATAATCTTCATAGTTTTACTTTTGAAAAAGTATTGTGAAAATATATATTTTTAGTAACGGTGTGTATAAATCTTATGAGCAAATAATTAATGAGTTGATTTGTTTCAATTTATGTGTTTACATTAGTGTTGTTTTTAAAGGATAAATTATAGTTGTTGATGTTATTGTGAATTTTGTCATATATTTTAAATTGTTTTAATTATTTTAATAAATATTCTTTGTAAAATTTAATAAATTAGTTGTTAGTTAAAAAATTGAATTGATATTTAATTGTTATATGAAGTATTAAGTATATGTTAAGCATGAATATGATGAAAAATTTATTGAAATTTAATTTTTCAGGCAATTCTAATAGATGGCCGTGGCCATTTGTTAGGCCGTCTTGCTGCAATTATAGCAAAAACACTTTTACAAGGCAATAGAGTCATTGTAGTACGATGTGAACAATTAAATATTTCTGGTAATTTCTTCAGGTACTTCTTATTTATATTATTATTTTTTACTTATGTTCATATAAATTAGAATTTGTGTTTGATTATAAATTGTTCAATCTAAAATATTCATATGAGATCATAAAATGAGTATAAAATTGTATTGTTTTCAATGATTATTAATTATACTTACCTACATTATTTGATGTAACATGAAAAGATAAATAGAATGAGAAATATGATATATGTATAGATATTTATTTTCATAGTTTTGGCAAATTTCAATATTTTATTCATTATTTTAGAAATAAATTGAAGTTTATGTCATTTTTACGTAAACGTTGTAATGTAAATCCTGCTCGAGGTCCATTCCATTTTAGAGCACCATCAAAGATTTTATGGAAAACAGTGCGTGGTAAGAATGAATTTATTTTTATTTTAAGTATTTATGTACACACACACACATATATTTGTATGTATTTAGGTGTATATATACCCACACAACATATATTAGTGTTTATATATATTTTTTATTTTGGAAGGTATGGTCCCACATAAAACAGAACGTGGGAAAGCAGCATTGAGAAGATTCAAAGCATATGAAGGTTGTCCACCACCATATGATCGTCGTAAGAGAGTTGTTGTCCCAGGTGCTATGAGAGTAATGTGTTTGAAACCTGGAAGGAAGGTAATGAATTTTAAAAAGTAAATAAAAATATCTATAATTAAATACGATTTGTTCTTTTTAGTATTGTCATGTTGGACGTCTGTCACATGAAGTTGGTTGGAAATATCAAAGTGTGGTTCGTGCACTGGAAGCTAAACGTAAATTGAAAACAGCACTTGTAATTCGCAAACGTGACAAACTGAAGAAATTGACTAAACAAGCTGGAGAAGCGATAGCCAGGAAAGCAGCACCATACAGTTCTGTTATTAAATCTTATGGCTATCGTTAAATTATGATTTATAATTTTAAATAATAAAGTCTTTAATAATATTCTGGTTTATATTAATTTAATATATTTTATTATTCCATATTAATTATTTACCTATTTATATAATTTTAATTGTATATTGGAGTAAAAAGTTTATCACATGTAAATTTCATTTTTTCTTCATACCTTGTAGGTCTTTTATATTAAATTTATTTGTAAAATTCAATTTATTCTAAATTGAATTAAATTATTTTTCTTTTTAGATTAATATCTAATTTATTCAAATTTTATAATCTTATATTAACTTGTTTCATTTTTAACTTAAATATCTTAATTTGTATTTGATGCAATTTAATGTTTATTATAATTACTTTTTAAACATTTAATGTATTTATAACATGGGAATTAATATAGTTTAGGATAATATGTAACCAAAATAAATACATTATGGTTTCAGTGTCTTATTTGTAAGACTGGAAAATATATATTCCTTAAAAGGTACAAATATTTCCATTATATATTTTTAATTTCAGTAATAGGGTTAATTTATATGTTTAATTGGTTTTGATTATCATTTACTTAAATATTAATTTATTTTTTTGTTAAATGTAAAACTGGAAACATCTATATCATTGAAAAGTACTATTGATGAAATAGAGATTAAAATGTTAAATAATATAGGATAGTCTAAATGATACTACTGAAGGATTTAGATATACATTTACTATTCTTTATTATCTTACAGTCATCTGGACCATTTATACTAGAATGCAGTTAGTTTTGGATAACATTGTGATAACAATTCTTAGTTATGTAAAGAGTAACATCAACAATATTTTATTAGTTTGTACATATATTCAACTTGAGTGTATATTTTAATGTGTGCAAGCATAGAATTAATATACCAAGTACTTCATTGCTGTAAGTATATTTTTTATCAATTAAAAATTAATTATATTTAAAAAAATATGTACATTTACTTTTTGAATAACTTGCCTTTCGTATTAATATTTTTAATTATATACAGTATTTTATTTTTGACTGTTTTGATTTCATAGCAAATTTATTATAGCACAAATGAATTTATAGCTTCTAAACAAAGTAAACAATAAATATTATAATTATTAAACCCTTTTATATCTTCCAATGTTGATAATTCATTTGTATTAAAATGCTATTTTTTATTTACTTGCAATATAAGAAAAGAATAATAAAATGTTTTAAAAATAAAATAGCACATAGTTTTTTCAGAAATAAATGTATTAACGTTATTTTTATCTTTTTCAAATATTTATATAATTTTATGTTGATTTTACAGAGGTACAGAGATTTTTTATTTATTTAAGATATTTTTTTAAAAAATATTATTAATCATAATTTCTTCAGTAATTTTGTTTTACTTTTTTATTGCGGATTACCTCTTTTTGAAACATTGGTCTTATATTTAATGTCATATTGATACTTAGAAAAAGTTTAAAACCATACAAATGATTGATTTATTTTATTTTATTGCGCGAGTTTCAATGAATTTTATTATGCTGTTATTATTTATATTATGGTATCAATTAAAATAATTTATAAAATTCAACTTGTGTGTATATTTATGCGTGCGATTGTGAGTGATGAAGTTTAAAATTTCAATACTCTCTAAAATCATAAAAAATTCTAAAAAAATAAATATTTTGTCTTGTAACACAAAGGAATTATAATATTTTTTTTACAAAAAATACAATGAATTTTAATAAAATGGCACATATGTGTTAAGTATAAAAATATATTTTGTAAAAAAAAAATGTTTTAATAACTTTTTTTATAATTAATTAGAGTCGTCCTATATTGCTGTCATTTTCGAGAATATGTTAAGCATGTTTTATAAGTGTCTAAATAACGATTTAAATGACTATTTTGTTTTTATAGAAATGATTAATATAAAAAGGAATAATAATTAACTTTTGATTATTAAATGTCATTTAAAAATTAGGACATTATTTTTTAATTAGAACTGTAATAGTATTCATATTTATAGTTTTTTTTTATTAAATATTAAAAATATTTTTGTTTTAATACGTTAAATATTTAATTATACCTAAAGTTTATAAAGCAGTTTATTTAAATATAATTTAAAGTTAAATATTTATATATGTATGTATATGGAAATAAGATATTTATCAATTAAAAAAAGTTTTTATTTGTTTTTATTTATTAGTGTTTATTGTACGTAAATGTGAAATTCGCTAAAAGTCGAATGATTGCTACTCCTTGCATTACAATGTATATTTTTTTTTATAAATTAATGTATTTTTTCTGTTTCTTTCGTTTTTTACAATAATTAATACAAAAACGTCTCGTTTTATAACGATCGTTCTTGCAGTTTTCCTCGGTTATTGTCAATATATGTTCAAAACTTTTTAAATTACTTCTATTTTGCTCGAGCCGTGCTCAGTGTGTAATTTTATTTATTTTTATCAGTTTTTTTATATAAAAGTAATATCGAGTTATATAAATGATTGTTTAGTATCAGATTTAGGTCTGTCTTGAACATATCAAATAAAAAATTAAGATTATGAAATCTTTATTTAAGAAATTGATGCTTAAAATATGACATCATTTAGATGACAACAGATTTCAGGACAGCATCTGAGGTAATAACAAAAGAAACGTAATAACTGTCCACCAGAGATATCAATTTGTGTCAAAGTGTCGACCGTAATTGGACTTCCGTGGACTTCTCTGAACGTCTCACTGTTGTCAAGACCATGATTATTGGATGAAATTGTCAACGAGATTCCATTCAATATATTTTATTTCGTTGCAAAATATTTTTATACTATTTCTTTTCAATATGTTATTGTTTTCAGTCTAAATACTTTATCTATTCACTTAGAATTTATCTATATAAATAGAATTATCTTTTTTTTTGATATTGGTTAATAAAATTAAGAAAATATTTGTTTTTGTATAATTTTATAAATAGACTAAATATGTATGTAATACAAATTTAATAAAATACATTCACGATGTAGTATAAGCTATGGTTGCAAAAAGTCACTAATTCTCTAAAAAGATGTTTTTAAAAAAAATATATAACTTCAGTTTTTATAAAAAAATCCAATATATTCAGTGTTGCAAATATTTCCGGAAATTTTTCTCTTTAAATTTATTTTTCTGTTTTATTTCTTCAATATTTAAAATTTATTTTTGGCTAGCTTTTTATTAAAAAAATACACTGCACTAAATAAGACGAATGAATTGAATGTTCAAGAATAGATATTTATTTACTAAAATCAAAAATTATTTTCTAAAATTGTAAAAAAATCATATTTATACATATGAATTATTTGGTTATATAGCTCGACGTTTTTCTTTACAGATTCAGTTTTGTTCATTTCCAGTAATTCCACTTACATATATCAAATTGTTCTTCATTATTTATTTTTCCTACCCGTATTGATTTTTCTATGCTACTCATATATAGTAATTTAATATATATATTTCGTTATTAATTTCAAAAATATCTCTTTTATTGTATACTTATTTTGAATTGTTCATATATTATAATTTTATTATTTTTTTTACTAAAATATTCAATAAAATGATACTTTTATAATATGGATTTTTTAGAAAAAAATAAAAACCGATTTTTTGTAAATATGGTATATTTTAGTTATTTATAATATCTTAAGATAATTAATCTAAAAATAATTAATTATTTTTTAGTATCAAATTTACGATTAATAAGTTCATAAATTACTATTAATATAATAGTTTGTATAGGTCATGAAATCGAAATAGTTTACAAATTTTTGAATTTTTATTTTTTATGTTTTATATATATATATATATATATATATATATATATATATATATATATATATATATATATATATTCATAATCAGATTTTATTTTCTTTTTAAAAAATAATATCAAATCTAATTTTTTTATTCTACTTTTTTATTATATTTTATATTTTCAATATTTTTAACATATATCGATATTCCATGAGTGAGCGATGATGTTTTTTTGAGTGAAATGAGTGTGCGCTCCTGATGGGATACCATATACAAATATAATTTTCTTGATGTTGTACTCTTTGTATAAATAGATACAATTGTTGATAATTATATTGTAATAATAACATATACTTTATGATGATAATATATATATATATATATATATATATATATATATATATATATATATATATATATATATATATTGTTGTTGTTAAATGTTAGTACGACAGGCTGTTGATTAATATATCTAGGGTTGGAATCGGACCTTATAGTATGTACAATATTTCATTAAGAAAGCGATTGTCTTTAATGTTTAATGAGCTGCTATCTTGATAATGTTTATATATATATATATATATAAGTATGAACATATTTTCAAAGAAAAAAAACGTACTTCATGTATAGTGTGGTTACTATAAAATAACGAAAAGCGGAATAGACATATTTTTAAAAATGATAAGAAATATTTCCAACAGTATAAAAATTGCATATATCATTATATTAAAGGAGTGAGGAGCTATGTTAAAAAGATTGTAGCTAATTTATATAATTTTTATAATTAAAGAATTTCGTGTTTCTCATTTATAAGAACATCTTGTATAATTGATACCATGAAATAAACATTTTAATAGTAATAACATTCTTAATTGTTTATTTAGAAAATTACTTTTCAATTTTACTCTTATTATAATGAATCATTTTGTTATTATTTTAATATTGGCGAATTTTAACATTAACCATATATCACTTGAAATTTTTTAAAACTTGTGCTAGGTATACTTTATTTTTCTATCTTTATACATACATATATATGTACATACATTTGTAGCATTATTTATAAATTCATTTTAAAATTCTTATAATTGCTATTTTACTGTTTGAAATAAAAGTAGATCAAATATCATTTCGGAATAAGATTTTTCAGTAGGAAATTGCATATAAATAATATATATTGTCTCTAGTAAGAAAAGAGGTAAACATAGACTTAAAACAAAAAATCCATTCATCTCGTACTTATTGATTTATAAGATGTATGTGACATTGTCGCCAGGAAATCACTGACAGGTCATAAGAAAGATGGAAATTCTAGAATATTTTATAGAAGTAATGTATGCATATGCAAAAAATATTTATTTATTTTTAATCGCGTTTATACAATATAAATGTTTAAATGCAGTTTTATGTTGTTGAATTATATTATTTTTTTGGCAATAGTAATTTTATGTAATAATTTTTTATAGATATTTTTTTACGAATTTTTAATAATTTTTTAAATTGTTCATTTGTAATCTACAACTAATATACATACATCTACAATTTATGGTAACTTATTACATTTTTGCTATAAGAAATTTGTTAAAAAATAAATTGAAACAATAATTTCTAAGTGGGCAGCATGTTGCATTGTTGATTAGTGTCATAATTACGAACTTATGGCATATGTCATTTTTCATTAAGAAAGCAATTATAAGGAGTGATTATAAATCGATTAAAATGATATCAACGTTTTCTAATAGGAGAGGAGAGTGCGTCAGTTATATTTGGATAATTAAAAGCACTTATTATATATTATGTCTTTAGAAACAAATACAATTGAAAAATATGTTATTTGTTCAAATAAAAATTATAGATGTTTATACAAGTGTAAAAATTGTGTATTCGTAAAAAGAGCGTTCTGTAATTTTCCATGATCACACTATTTCTTTTGTTATTTCTAAAGATGTTTTATTATTTTCTAAGAACAATTACATAATATATTTGTATAAATGTGACATATTTCATATATTAATATATTTTAGTAGTACACACATTGCAAAATCTGTAAATTAAAATGTAAAAATCAATTAAAATAGTTATATATTTCAAAAGCATCAATTAATGAATGAGAATATTTTACTAATGTGTAATTTTTAATTTTTCTATCGATATTTTATATATAAAAAATTGTTAATCTAAATTATACAATTTTTTATTTTTATTTATATATATATATATATATATATATATATGTATTTTATGTATAAATAAATATTTAAATAAAATAATTAAATTTTTAATTTTTATCAATTATATTTTTAAGAAAAACTGTTTACTTAGAAAGTAAATATGTATATATATCAGATTATTAACAACGTACAAATAAATTTGGTTCATTTCTACATTAGTTCTTGATATATTTACTATTATTTTACAATTCTGACATTTATTTCACATATACTTTTGTACACAAAAAATTACATGCTCGACGATTTATTTTATTCTTATAAATTATTTATTGAAATATTAATATTAGACTTTTATTCAGCAACTTGTATCGAATACAGCCAAAAACTATTAATGATAAAATGATTGATTGTTAATGTGATTGATATATTTGTAGTTGTGGTCGTATGTCGTAAAAAAATCAATATTTTATACAAAGTAGAATTTTTCATGCATATTTTAAATTAAAAGTGTGTATAAAATACAATAGTTAATTAAAATGAATTTGAGATAATAGTAAAATAATAAATGTTTCTATTTACTTATACATATACATATAAATAATATAATTTTTTATTTAAACTTATGTGTAAATCAATTTATAAGTCTCTTTTTGTATGAGATAATGAATTTTAATTTGTATTATTATTTCACTATGTATTTGTCTTCTTGAATTCAAAATTAGTAGTGAATGCAAAACAATTTAAAAAGATTCCAATTTTGTTAACTTAAGGTTTTTTTTATTAATAATGTGATTACTTTTGAAATAATACACACAGATAATTTTATTTTATATCCTCAATTTAGTATTTGTATAATTTTAAAATAAATTTGTCTATTAGGCATTTTAATTAGTATCTATAATTTAATTACAGTGAATAGTTAAAACGATTTTAGTTTTAAACGAATCAAATAATAATTTATAATAAAAATGATATTTGTATTATTTTCATAAAAATTAAATATTTTCTTTTAATCGATTTCAATTCTTGAACAATAAAAAATGTGTTTTCTGATAATAAGAAAATTTGAAATTATTTATATATTTTTTTTAATTTGATTGTAGATAATATTTTTTAGAAAACCACTTTATTTTCTTTTTTATTTAATAAAGAAAATATTTATCGGTAATAACAGCAGTATATTTTTAATTACAATTATTAGTAAAAAAATATGTTTATAATTTAGTATTTTAAATTATGAAGTTATATTGTAAAAAATATTTTTCCAACTTGATTTTTTTGAATAATTCAAAGTATTTAGAAGTATTTTTACTTAAAAATTTTAAAGCTTAAATGAATTTTAATCACAATATATATAAATTAACATAAATTTTACTGTCAATTATAATCTTTTAGTATTTGATAAATTATTTGTGTATATATATATATATATATATATATATATATATATAATATTATTTCTAAACATTCTGATTAGAATTATAATATGAAAAAGAAATAAATATAATACGAATAAATGTTCAATCACAATACAATTATTTAGATTGAACGAGTACATAAATTCTTCACAACTAAAAATTGTCAAGTTTAATAGTTCATAAATTAGAATAATTGCCAATAAGTTATTATCTAGCAATAAAAATCATCTTCAAATATATGAGACGTTACTATTAAACGTATCTCGTCAAAGAAACATAATCTTTTATATACGTACGCTTAATACTCGAAGAACAGAAATTGTTCTTGTTTCCTTTTAAGATCTCTATTCAATATTGAATCTTATCTATATGTCTTCTGCACTGGTTTAATAAAGTGACTGCATCTTAAATTGTCAGTTATGGCCTGTTGCAGTTTAACTAAACAGTCTTTATGTGAATGTTGATAAAATATTCTTTTATATTGTCGTTGGTTTATTTTAAAATACATTTATGTTCATCGTTAGTTTTTTAGGTGAGTCATGCATAATGATTATATATAATGAATGCATTTTTAATTCAGTTAGAAATTAAAAAGATTATTTGGAAATAAATATACTTTTAGATTTATAAAGTATATAATCAAATTATTTGTTTATATATATATATATATATATATATGTATAAATATAGTCATCCAAATGTGACGCCTAGATTTGTGTTTTATTAAAAAGAAACATGTGTATAGGGAAACACGCGTATATATTTTTTTGTTTCTTTTTAATAAAACATAAATCTAGGCGTCACATTGACACTCTCCCCTCTCCCACTATATATATGGTCATTTATTACTCATTTCAGTTATCAATGATTTTTTAGAATTTGAAAATATAAAAAGTTTGTGTATATACTCGTATTACTAGTTCATATAATTATATTCTAATAAATGAATAGCTTTGTTCTTTTGATCCTTAAAATAGAATACACTCTTAAGTACATTATAAAACTTTGATAAGTCGTTTCAAAATGCTTTGTTCGTTGAACTGAATTACTTATATATTTTGTTTGATATCAGAAAGGAAAATGGATGTTTTTTTTAGGAATTTCAATATATAGAAGATTTAATATTCATATTAAAATCAGAATGAATCATTGTTTTTATTTTAGTTACTCATTGATTGATAATTTTAGTATGTTTTTATTAATGTTTGGTTTTCTTGAATATTGTATACTAATTATCGTTCGATTATGTTTAATTATTTTTTCATAATGATAAAAAATAGTCCGTGCGACAGGTTGTACCATTCCTGAATGAGTTCGAAACCAAAGATTTCGATTGATGTAAAGTTTGTTTACATTTCAATGACCTTGAACTAATTATTAGTCTAGAGAAGCTCCGAAAAATAAATAGTAAAGACTGTATCGGATCAGTTACGTAATAGTAGGAGGAATGCGTCCGCGGCGCGTTTCTCCTACTTCCCAGGAAACTGGTGGTATATAGGTAAGTGGGTGGGCATGTCGGTATATATGCAGCGACGTTAGTGCTGGCGCGTCAGTAGCTTCGCGCGACGCGTCGCGAGTGTACTGTGCAGACGACCGGCGTATATAACGTGCGCACGTGACGTCACGACGTCGTCACGAGACGGACGGCCTCTGGCCATAACCATCCGCGTGTTATGTAGAGAGACTCATGTGTTATTTCGAATATTTCGATGATGTTCTGACACAATGCTATGCTGATAACAATTTGTTAATTAGGTGTGTGACAGCTTACAGATTTTTTCTATGTTGTGTTCAATTCTTCTTTATAAACATTAATTAAGTACATATATTGATATTAAACTCAACAATGTACACAAATATTAACTACATAAAACCCATGAAATAAGAAATACAGAATAATAGTTTTTAACTCTTCACATATTTTTCTTTTCGAAGAATGATCATCAGAGTAATAGATTTTAACAATTTCGTTTGTCTGTAAAAATATAATCTGAAGATTATTTATAACATAAAAGAAAAAAACAGCCTTACTTCCTTTTCGGCACTAATTTTACTATAAAATAGTGATACAAATTTTGATTCTACATATTTGGTAGAAAGTACTTAATGTACAATATTTTATATTTTTTAATTCCAAAAAATAATATATAAATAATATTTTTGTAATTCCAAAAATTTTTATATTTTTGTAATTTAAAATTGCAAATAAAGATATCTATTTATTTATGTTTTTAATCAAACATTCTAATAAATCTCCATTTTTATTGCAAAATTTATGTTTTTTTATTAGGTTTATGAAAAATTAGTAATTATTGAAATTAAATAGTTTTTTTAATGCAGAAAAATATGTAAAGGTGATACTACTGATATTTGTGCTTTAATAAATAATTTTCAAGATTATTGTATCAATTAAGTAAGGTAATTGTAATTCCTTTATTAATGAAAATAATTTAGATTTTTGTAAAATTTAATTTATTATTATTTAATCTTTTGATATTACATTGACAGTAAATTTAATTAAATTACTTTACATATTGCTATTGTAATTTGTATTATAATGTCAATATTTCATTAAACAATAATTCACCAAAAATTGGATATGAAGATAAGTAGAAAGTATTTTTATTTGAATGGAAATATTTATTATTTATCAATATACATTTCACATAATTATATTTATATATATGTATATATATATATTTCCAAAATTATATCTTATAATACACTTTTGTTTGAAAAAATACATATACCTTATTTTTAATTTTAAAAAAAGTATCTCGTTTATTTTTAGTACAGAGTATTTTTTTAGATATATAATGTAATTTTGAAAAAATCATCAAAAAAACAAATATTAAAGTTAAAATGATCAAAAAGATAAGAATCTTATTAAAAACCTTGGAAAAATTCTCTTATTTAATATAAAAGTACGACTATTTAAGTACATTTTTTGAATTATATTTTATTTTTATAAATTATTAATTAAAGTATTTATTGGTTTGGTGTATATAAGATTTTTGCTTTATTTTTTTAAATAATAAAAAACATACATACATACATATATATATATATATATGTATTTATGTTTATATATAATATATATATTTATATATAATATATAAATATGTCTGTTTATAAAAAAATAGAATTTGTACATAAATATTTTCTTACACTGTTTGATGTAATTTTGATTCAAATTTTATATCTCATTTTAGAAATTTGTGTAATATATTCAGAATTGATAATATTTAGTTGATTGCATTTGTGTTGTAAGTTAAATAAGTATTATATATATATATATATATATATATATACATTTCTTAATGTAATATTTATGATCTAATTTGAAAATATGCATTTGTACTACATTATTATTGTATATGGATAAAAAACAGATGTTAATTTAAAAATGATACAAGTTTGATATGATAATTACAATGTTGTCATATTTTAATATTCTTAATATATGTTGAAATTTGGAAAAAAAATCATGTTTATATTTTTTGTACAAGTTTATATAAATATATATATATATATATATATATATATATATATGCACGTATATAATTCGATTTTTACACCCACATTTCTAACTTTGCATGTTTAAAATGATTTCGAACACTAATTTATATAAATAATATATACGAGTTACTTAATATTATTTAATGCATCAAATAAATTCAAGATTATTCAATTGCAATGCACGATTTTATACTTCATTTGTGATTTATGTATGAATTACGCATTTCTTGTTAATAGTAATAATTTAGAAAATAAAAACTTGATAATGTATTAATTTTACACTGATTTGAAGAACAGTCACATTAACTCACTATAATATTTTTTCTTATTGTTTTTTTAGATGTTTTAAACTTCTTTATTTGATATATTTATAATATTTAATTAAATACTATTGTTTATTTATTTTTGAAGATATTATTGATTTTTTACTTTAGATTTAGATTTTATATTTATATACATAAATAAATCGTTTAAATATATATATATATATATATATATATATATATATATATATATATATATATATGTATATATATGTGTGTCCATTAAAAAAAATAATTTAAACATTATTGCAAATTTTTTAGATTATTTTTTTTAAACCAAAGACGTTTTATTATTTTTTTATTAGTTTAATATACGAATTTAAACGTACATGTAGATACATATTATATATATATATATATATATATATATATATATATATATATATATTTATTTATATATTTATATATACAATTATTCTTTTTTCAGGTCAGTGATTTGAACTTGAATCTACTCAACAAACAGTGAAAACGCACAAGGTGATAAAATAGAATAATTAAAACGTGAGTATGAATAATTAAAAAAACCTATCTTATTTTTGTAAAATGAATTTAAAATGGATATAAAAAACATTAAAAAATGTGAAAATACAAAAATGTTGCAAATAAACTAAAATCACGTGACACGTATAATAAACTAATTTATGTAAATGTTGAAAATTGGTATAACACAGTTTAGTGAAATGGTCAGAAAAAAATTGTGCGTGTGTTTATTATAATCTTTCTTTTCGTGGACAAAATAACTGTTCACTGGTAAGTCAGTTAATTTATACATTTATATGTACGTTTTAGTAATTCATAAATAATTATTTTAATTTATTTATAAGGCATTTAAATTTGTTCTTCTTTGAAATATATTTGATATTTTATATAAAAAATCCTATATTCAATTGTTAAGATTTAAATTTACTTGTATACGGAGGGGACATATTTGTATATGTGTGTGTATATACGTACATAAATTGATAATGATGTTATATAGTAAATAATAATTTTGTCTGTTTTATGATTATGAGGTATTATAATTTGAATTATTGTTTTTATTAAATCGAGTACTTCTTAATATTATTTTCAATAAAAAATATCTAGTAAATTTTATAGAATAAATAATTTCAAAAATATAAATTATCATTATGAATCTGTGCATCTCTGTTTTACAATGATTGTTTCATATATTTTCAAATGATTGCAAAATTTTATATATTCTATGATGTTAAATGCTGTAAAATTAAAATTACAATTTCGAACGCAGAACAAATTTTATTTAATAAGATCTCTGATTTATCAGTCAGTGGTTTAGTCAAAAAAATGGTTGTTTGGTTTGAAAAATGTAATTTATATGAAATTCTTAATTTCTTAATTGAAAATATTTATTCGAAGCAGAACTCTATATTTTATATCAATATTTAACATTTTAATTAATATAAATATTTTTTCGACTTTTTTAAAATTTCGAGCAAATATGGAAAATAATGAAAAATAGACTTTTAGTTATAAATTTTTTATTTTTCAACAATGTATATATATTTTGCCAGAAAATAGTTTTTTTCTATCCAAATTATCTATTTATAACGAAAAAACTGATTTATAGTGAATTTAAAATTTTTCAATTTTTTGCCTAAAAACCACGACCTATAGTATGGAAAATTTTGTAAAAAATTGACATTTCCAAAAAACATTTTTTTCATCTAAAAATCAAACATTGCCATTGAAATATTGTAAACCAGTGATTAAAATTGCAATTTTGAATTTGGAACAAATTTTATTTAGTAAAATCTGATTTATGAGTCAATATCAGGAGAAAGTATAATCAAATAATGACTATTTATTTTAAATAAGTTTAACTCATGAAATTCTTAATTCTTACCAATAAAATTTCTATTCAAAACAGAAGTATATTATTTGAAATAAAAATTTGAAATTTCAATTAATATAAACATTTTTTTTCGATATTTTTACAAAAATATTTTTTCGAGTAAAAATGATAAATGATTAAAAATGGATTTTTTCTATAAAACTTGTTTTTTTCAAAAAAGTATATAAATCTTGCTAGAAAATAGTTTTTTTCTATTGAATTTATCGATATAAAACGAAAAAACTAATTTATAGTGAATTTAAAATTTTTCAATTTTTTGCCTAAAAACCACGACCTATAGTATGGAAAATTTCTTAAAAAAATGACATTTTCAAAAATGAAATTTTTCATCAAAATATTAAAGATTGACATTAAAATAAATCGAATCAGTAATTAAAATTGTAATTTTGAACTCAGAACAAATTTTATTTAGTAAAATGTGATTTATTAGTCAATATCAGGAAGAAGTTTAATCAAATAATGGCTATTTGGTTTAAATAAGTTTAACCCTCATGAAATTGTAAATTTTTCACATAAAAATATGTATTCAAAACAGAAGTATATATTTTAAATCAAAATTTGACATTTTCATTAATATAAATATTTTTTTTCTATAAAAATATTTTTTCGAACAAAAATACTAAATAATTAAAAATGGAATTTTGCCTATAAAACTTGTTTTTTCGACAAATCATATAAATTTTGCTAGAAAATACTTTTTTTCTATCTAAATTATCCATTTATACGAAAAAACTGATTTATAGTGAATTTGAATTTTTTCAATTTTTTGCCTAAAAACCACGACCTATAGTATGGAAAATTTCTTAAAAAAATTGACATTTTCAAAACTTGATTTTTTTGCCTAAAAATCAAACATTGACATTAAAGTAAAGTGAATCAATGATAAAAATTGCAATTTTGAACTCGGACAATTTTTATTTAGTAAAATCCTCGATTTATCAAGTCAACATGTCAGTGGTTAAATCAAAAAAATGGTTTGAACAAGTTCATGTAACGTACATGAATTTTTTAACTTTGTATTTAAAAATATTTACTAGAAGTAGAATTATATATATACATATATATAATATTAAAATATATTCATTAAAACTGAAATTAATTAAATTGAAAATTATCATATTTTCACTATTATTTACGATATTTTACAATCATAAAAATATTGACGTCATATACAACGGTGTATTTGAAAATTATTAGTTGGTTTAATAGATAATGTGGGATGCTTTCTTTTGTACATTCTACAAGTTTTTTTTACTTGTGTTTTTATTTTTGGTAAACTTGTATATATTCGCATATATATATATATATATATATATATATATATATATATATATATATATATATACATGAACATACATACACACGCACACATACATACAAATATATGTGTGCATGTGTATATGTATTTATGTCAATGTGAAGTTTTTGGTTTGTATTTATATAATTTATTCGTATCTAATTAGAGGTTGTTCGTATTTGTATAAAAACTACTATTAATCAGTAGATAATTTATGAAGCTTTGTTTGAACCGAGCTGGTACCTTCATGAAAATATATTTCCAAATGTTAAAATTTTCCTGTTATTTGTAGGTTTTTATTTTGTAATCTGATTTGGATATTTTTATTGTTGTACACACAAACAAATATGTAGACAAAAATGAGTTTAGTGCTTATTTTTATAACTCAATATAATGCTTCATATCTAAATAAGTGAGTGGTTTCATTCATTAATAATCAATAAGAATATTACAATATAAATATCTATTAAAACATATACAGATATTCATTATTAATATACATATGTTGGATAATAAATTTATCTGTATTTTAGTCAATATGTCATCAGTTCAGTATTCGTGATATTATCAAATAAATTAAAGATGACAATAAATTCACAATACAATAATATTATATTTAAAACAATTTAAATAGAGTTGTATTATATCACAAAAGGTTTCAAGTCTATTTTGTCTACATTATATTACTATATAATTATAGATACGATCTGTTTCAGGTTCTATGAGACCAAAGCATGATATCTAAAATGAGTAAATAAATATTAATATAATGAATGGTTATTTTTAGCAATAGTGAAGTCTTGAATGTGATTTTAATGTGTTTTGTACGTTAAATTATGAATAAAATGTTTTGTTCTATGAAATATTTTTTTAAATATTTTTTTGTCACAAATGATATTAAAAAATAATTATTGCGTTGATAAAATCTGTTAATTTCCCAATACATTCAATAATTAATGTCATATTCGATGCAAACATGTGAAATTTACTCTTTATATGAATGGTTTATCGATATATGAATTTTAAATAAATATTTAATTTTCGTTTTTAGTAATTGATTTTAGTTGCTTTTTTATATTCATTTCTATACTTAAATGCACTGTTTTATTAATATTCATATTAGTCTGGTATAAGAATTAGTTTAATGTTTTAAAAATGAAATATGAAAAAATAAAGAATATAAATAATAATTTACGTACAGCACATAAGAACAATTTATGATTTTTTTAATTGAAAGAGATAAAAATATTTATCATATACATAAAATTATCTTTGAACCATTTTAAATAAATTATTTGATAAAAGAACTTAAAATAATTATTTTAGAAATTGATATTTTTTTTAAGAAAATAGCATCCAAATCTCTAATCCCATTTAAAGTGTTAAAATTATCTTAATAAATAGATATAAGTTTTTTATGAAGTAACATTACAAGTTAAAAATTAAGTTAGAAAAGTTCTTATAAATTGAGTTTGAAAAACTGAGATTGACTTTATTTAGTTTGATGTGTAATATTATTATCACTATTTTTCGAAATTTATCTTCCTAGAGTTTTCATTATTTTTTTTAATGTATCAATTAAATCAACTTTTTTTTAAATAGAGTTACAAGATTAACGATTAAAGATATTGATTTAGGAATGTAATTTTAAGATATTTGAAAATAAAATAAAACATATTAAGTGATATAAATCAGTGATTTAAGAAATGGTTTCCTTCATATTTAGTAATATTAAAAAAATGAGTTTAGTTCGAGTTTAAACATATCTAGTTCATTAATAATATTTAGCATTTTTTATTTCTTGTAGATAATTACAAATATTGTATTAAAATGTGATTTTTTTGAATAAGGTTTAAGTCATTAAAAATATTTAAAAATATAATAAACAATTTTGAATATTATCAGTAATTAATATATATATATAAATGTATCTGACCTAAAGACGAATGAATGGTCGAAAAATCTATTATTTACTATTCACTGCTGTCCCATTTGTTAAAATGAAACTGTGCAGTGTAAACTGAAAATAATTACAGCTTGAAAAGACGTACAATGATTTATTTAAAATTGTAAATTATTAGTAGTTTATCTTTTAAACACTTCTTGAAATGTCTGGTTAGTTCTGCATGCATACAAACTACAATTCTATAAAGCAAATCAATTCGAAGTATATGAAGATAATTAAACTATACCCGCGTGTTTTGTGCACATACAATGGTATTATACCATGTATTTAACCTTCTATTTAACAAATCAAAGATTATGTACGAACCGACTGCATGAATACAAATGGTGTGCCATTACGAAGGTCATAAATCAGTAATAAATCATTTTCTATCGGAGTTATAATTTATTATTTAAAACAAAGTTATTTTACATTTGTTTTGTTGGATGTGATTTAAAAGTTTGCTGTTTGAAATTTTCATAATATTATTTGGTTTAAATAATTAAGTGCATCGGTTGTGTCAGTTATATTAGATTTTATTATTTTTTTTATTATAAAGAGAGCAATCAAGGACAGGTATATTATTTAATGTAAATTTATTAGCTAACTTTAATCGGAAATGATTTGCATTTCAATTTTTATATTTACTAAATTGATATGCTTACAAAAAAATATGGTCGAAAATAATTTTTTTTTTGTTTAAAAATAAATATGTAATATTTCAATGAAAAAAGTGTACTTTAAATAAACCACATAATTAAAGTGAATCAGTTTAGTAAATTAACAGACATTGATAAACATTTTTCAAAATAAATATATTTTTTTATTCAAGGAAACAAAATAAAATTTATATTTAAAGATTCTCAATCTTATTTATTGAATTAAATTGTTTTCTTCTTTCATGTTTTATTATTAAATTTAATAATATTTATTTTTATACACTTGTTATATTAATTTTTTTGGAAAAATCATTTAAAGAAGTTCATTGTTCAGAAGTAAATTTATTTAAGTTAAAGTTCACTGCTTAAAATATTTTTTTAAAAAATATATTTGATATTTTATCATATTGGATTTTTTAATATTTAAATGTTTGCATATAATTGTATTTTTTATGAATATTTATATATATATATATATATATATATATATATATATATATATATATATTATATATATAAAGAGAATAAAAAGTTAAATATAAAAACATTTTTTTAAATTTTTTTACTTGTATAGAATCGAAATTGACAAAAAAGCACATTTTTATAGCAAATAACCGTAACAAATCTGCTTTATGCCTATTTTTAACAAAGAATTGAATAAAGAAGCATTTTCTAAGAAAATCAAATATTTTAAGAAAAAGTATATATAGATTTTTAGATTAGGAACGTTATTTACAAATAAAAATAAGTTCTGTTTAAAGGTTTTGTCTTTTATGAAACTGAATGTGAGTGATTTTATCCTTATTATATAAAAAAGGTTGAAATATAATACATATTTTGAAAAGGTTATTTATGTTTAGTATTTATTTATGGTCCGAAAGAAATATTGTAAAAATTGTAAATGTATTTGGAATCATTGAACCGTTTTTAGCAGTGTTTAGTGTATTTCATATTTTTTATAGGTCATAATTTTAAATATGATCTATGATTTTTTTTTGGATTTTTTTTAGGTTAACATATTAAGTTTTTGACTCTAATTAAATTCGTTTTCATAGCAACAAAACCGAATTATATTTTTATTTTTACTAATAAGTTAAAAAATATTAAAAATTTAATAATGGGACAGTACTTAGAATTTATGGTTGAACTAGGAGGATCAAACTTTACTAACATCATATTTTTGCTCTTAATATTTTTTTTATTTAATAATAGGAATAAAAAAATAATTATATAGAAGAATGTGTACTGAGCCATTGAGAAATAGAGATTGAATTATATTTTTATGTAACTAAAGAAGTAATTGATAATTAATTAAAAATTACATTTTTTATTTTGTGTTATACTATTTATCTAATTTTTTTAAGTAGTTAGTGTGTGTGTTTGTATATGTGTACAAGTTTGGTTTTGTTAATTGTCAAACATATGTTCTTGAACAAAAACACTCTGAATGTTTTTTGTGTGATAATTAAAACATATACATACCTATATAATCGAAAATTATCTTCAGTTGCCCTACTTTTATTGTACGTACATTAAGTACATTAACAATTAAACGAGAAGATGAATAAACATAGCGTTCTTGGGCATAATTCAATTTTCGTTTATGTTACGTAATTTCGAATAAATATTTATTGTTTTTGGATACTTAAATGTAAACATTAAGGTCTCCTCCTTTCCTTTATGATATAATAATTATGAAGAGATATATACTTCGTTATTAATGATAGAAGCGTGCGTGACTAAGTAGTTACAAAAATAACACAAATAAACAATGCTTATGACATGCATGTTATAATATCATGCAATGTTGCCTCTTTAATAATGTCGTAGACATATTTAAACGGTTTTAACGGAATGTTTACGGACACATTTTAATTGTTTTGCTCGGGTTTGCAGATTCGAGAATCACCAGACCAAACGGTTTAGTAAAAGAAACTGAGCATGGGCTTATTTCATTCTTGTAGTTAATACTAAACGTTTTTATTCAATATTTTTAATTGTGTACATATTTATATATATATATATATATATATATATATATAACTGTATGCATATAGGTTGAAAATTAATAAAGAATCGTAGTACCACCGGGTACGGGGATGGTATTTTTTCTAAATCTACATCATAAGTAATTTACTAACGATTATGTTGTTTTATTTATAAATTTTTATAAAAATCAAACATTACGTAAGCAGTTAAGAAAATATCTGTTTATTTTCATTCAAGAATTTTGAAAAATAAATAATGAAATATATTTATTTATAGGAAAATGATTTTTTTTGTTTTCAGTGTATTTTGTATGACTTTTTTTTAAAAAAATATAATTTATATTTCCATACATTCTTTTTAATATTTACTGTGTTTTCAATAAACAGTTTGGTGCTTGTAAGAAATATTTTTAAATATAAATAATGATTTTGAACAATAGAGTTTTTATTTTTCTTAACACTACTTTCATTAAAATGCTAAAAATAATTTTTAATGTCTGTTTGTAAAACTGATTTGTATGATAACTTATCTTTTCTCTGCGAGAAAAATAAAGATTACTTTGAATTTTTTTCTCTAGAGTGCAGTAATGATTATTGTTATATGCATATGTTGTTATGTGCATGAGAAAAAAGGCATTTTGTTACAAACAATCATTTATTTGATTTATTTTTTGTTCTGTTTTTAATTCTAAATAAGATTTATGAATTAGTGAATCAGGTATAAGAATCTCTAAATTGTTTGTTTTTCAAAAATATTTTTTCAATAAATTGCATTATTAAATCAAACTCATTTAAAAATTGATTTTATTGAAAAGAAATAAATATTTACATTGTTTTATAATTAATTAGTAAAATTTATGAAGGTAATAATTGATTAAGAGAAACACAAAATATAAATATAAAATAACTAAAATATTATCTTAACAAACCCAATTTTAGTAAATGATAATAATAAAAATAAATATTTTTAGCTATGTTCTAAGGTTCTTAAATAATCAGTTTTTATCTATTCTTTAAAAAATCACAAACTTATGATACCAAAAAAAATAAAAATAAAAGAATAATATCAAATAGTTTATGTTTATAATTCGAACTTTTATATTGAATATATTTATATTCTAACTTGCATTAAAAAATATTTCTTCAAACTCAATTATATTGATTAACTTAAAAAATCTATATATAATTTTAATTATTTATTGACACCAGTGAGAGATGTATTTGTAAATAAATTTTCCAACTTTTTCAATCGAATCGAAACTTTTTTTATTCTGCATTCGCTGCAGCCATTTGAAACTTGTTTCAGTCGACAAAAACAGCATTTATGTATGTATCCTTGACCTGCTGAAACAAGAGTGTTTTGTGCTGACTTCTTGTAAAGTTATTTTCTCTCACGGGATATTTCCTATTTACATCCATTAATTCGATTTCAGGGTAATAGAAAACTTTATAAATCTGTATTTCAAATTCAGTGGTTTTACTTTTCACAGTTTTTCTTTCTGAAAATGTTTATATTAATATTAATTATCTGAAATATTTTGATTGATATTGATATATAATTAAATGTTTCATTCATCTGACACGTTTAATTTCCACGCAAAAGTTTGAAATGTTTTATTAAATCATTAAAAGTTTGAATGAAGCGTTTAAATATTTATTTAAAATAGAATCGATATCAAAATTAGTTCGGTGTGTTTTGTATATAACGTAATTTAACTGAAATTATTTTTAAATTAGTCAAGTACATCGTTTCTGTATCACAAATACATTACATACCTTCGTTGTTTTGATGCTCTAAAAATATAATTATTTTGAAATCTGTAGGTATATCTTTTTGGTTTTGGAATTTATACTTAAAATAACATTAAATTCGATATACATTTTTGTACGAAAATTTAATGATTCGACATGTCTCGTAGATAAAGTTGTTTATTATTTTTGTGTATATACTTTTTTGATTGTATTAAGTCATTAAGATTATATTAAGAACATATCTTTATCTATACAGTCGAATTATTTTATTTCAAATAAAAATGTTTTTCAACTTTAGTATAAATTTGTAACAAAATGTTACAACTTAATCTATTAAAATTTTTTAACACTATTTTATAAATATTTTTATAGCATTGTGTATTTATTTTGAAATAAATATAAATGTTACTTTTATACGTTATAAGTGAATTAGAGAAAAATTATTTTTACATAATTTTAGATTATAAATTTGTAATAAACTTTTTAATAGATTTAAGTATATTAAATTAGATTAATGATTTTATGATTGCAAATACAATTCGAATTATTAAAATTCCAAGTGTTAACTGGAAACTGCAATAAGGAGGATTACTTTGATTTGTTTTATATATTTAACTGTACGGTATTTTATATTAAACTAATGTTCTATTATTAAGTTTTTGTTGAAACAAGAAGTTTGTTTGTATTATTTAAATATTTCATTTTAAACTACACGCATTCTTTTGAAGAATTGAATAAAATATATTAAATTGTAAAATCACTCACAAGCTGTGGCTGAAAGAAGTTTTTATAGTTTTTTTTTTTGCAAAATTTTAGTTTTGTATACATACATACACATATATATATATATATATATATATATATATGTATGATATTACAATATGTTCAACGTAGATAAAATATGTGATTTGTCCAATATGCGACAATGTTATTTTTATTTCTGTTATTGTTCGTTCGCATAACAGAAATACGTGTGAATGCTAAAAAATGTAACATAGAATGAGCCAAATTAAAAATAGAATATATGTTAACATAAAAATTCTTAAGTATATGCCTTTCTAAAATAAATTGAGTTTAGAAATAACAATTTAAAAATATTCGTAATTAAGTATATATATATATATATATATATATATATATATATATATATATATATATATATGCGAGTATATATAATGCATATAACTTAATAAAAAAATATTTATTCAAAATATACATTTTAGAAATATATGCAAGTTTATGTATAAAATTCACATATAAATTTTTAAAAAGTTTTCATTTTCATTCATTTGATTTATTTTCCTGAAAAAATTTCAGTAGAATATGTAGTGAATAATAATTTTAAGGCATATTAATGGATGATAATTAATTTATGAAATTAAGTTGAGTCCTTTTAGATATTTTTGTAGAACTAATAATTAATTCTATAGTTATTGAATTACTGTTATTAAAAATTTATACGTAATACGGGATAAATTGTTTAAAAATATAAAAACTTTCTTAGAAAAAAAAATATATATAAATTTATTTTGAGACCATAGATAGGACAGAAATATAAGAAAATTAGTCGAATGGACTGGAAGAAAAAAACATTGAATTGGTCAAAGTGGAAAATTTTAATAGAGGCTCTCATCCAGGAATGGATAGAAAGAGGCTGATTATATATATATATATATATATATAGGGTTATCCAAATACGACTCCTAGATTTGTGTTTTATTAAAAAGAAACATGTGTATAGTTTCTTTTTAATAAAACACAAATCCAGGCGTCACATTTGGATGACCCTATATATTAAAATGGTAATTTATTATTTATAAAAGCAATTAAATTTCTGTGAAATTGTTTTGTAATTTATTAAATAGTGATAATTATTTCGTCGTGTAGATAATTTTTTATCGTTTTCTAATTTTAATTAGAAATATTTAATATTTTGAATAAACATTTTCTTAAAATTTTTTATTCTATATATATATATATATATATATATATATATATATATATATATATATATATATATGTACGAGTATATATTCATTTTGAGAATGTATGATTTTTTAGTTGTAATCGTTAATATAATGAAAATTCCAAAAAATTATATAATAAAATAAAATTAATAATTTTTACAATAGATAATATAATGAAATAGAAATGTACTGAAAATGATTAATTTAAATTATATAATGTTTTCTTACTCCTGTGTTACTTTAGAATCTATTTGTTAACGATTGAATTTAATTTTAGCTATCTGTTATAACTTGGCAACAGATTAAATGCAATTTTTAAATCTGAACATTGACATCAGTTTAAAAAAATAATATTAATTTTTAATCTTAAACAATCTGAATTTTTCTATTAATTATTTTATTGTATACATATACAAACCTATATATATATATATATATATATATATATATATACATTAAATAAACATGTCATAAAAATATAAAACTTATGACATTTTCAAATGTCAGAAGTTTGGTGCTTCAATATTTTAGTAGATTCAAGCTTAATAAATAAATATGAAAGTTTGAAACGATGGAATTTTATATATTACCTGTTTGTATTGTAACAAAACTGTTCATATTGTATAAGAAATTTAAAAAAATAAAAAAAACAATGCATATAAAAATATAAAACTACATAACTAATTAGAAGTATTATCTACGTTTTTTTTAATCCATTAAATCATTTAAAAATTAGCCATTACAGTATGGTACATAAAAAATTGAACGAACCGTCGAACGATAAGTAAAAAAAACCTAACAACAAAATAATGTTCCCGAAGTATAAATGAGAGTTGTCAGTGTGCTGAAAAAATTATCAAACGTTGCGAAAAAATGACGCGTCACTTAATTAAGCATATCTGGTGTGGATCAAATGTGCAGATGATGAAATTTGTGTTCGTGCGTACGTTGTATTCAATTGATCAGCTTCAGTGTTGACATGGAGGGAGTATTACATGTATGTTATATATTTAAGCTACACGGTTCATTTAGTAATTCTTGTTATTAGTAGAATAGAATCAGGGACATTTGTGTCACGTATTTAACGGTAGAGAAGATATAATGTGCTTATAAAATTGACACTAATGCGTATCATTACTATCGAACTGGCGATACGTTGAATTGTTAAGGTGATAATGGTTTCTATAGATTAACAAGGTGGTATATATGATTTTATAAATAAATTTAAAATATAACAGCTAAAGAAAACGTTTCATAATCTCTAAGTTGTGACCCTTCTTGAGTCTTAAAAATAATATCTTAAAAATAGTTGATTAATACAATTACACTTGAAAGCTTAATGTAAAAACATCTTCTGTTTTGTTTTTAATAGTGGTATGGCGACTGATTGGCGGCTATAATATTTTTTTTAAAAATATATCATCTACTTTGTCAAATTTTCATCAGAGCATATTTGTTTAATGCCAAAATGAGAATTAAACATTAAATATGCGTTTAATACATCCTTAATCAATGTTTAAATTGAGAATACTTGTATGAATTTGGATTTTTTTCAGTGTTTATTAAAAAAATCAAATTTGTATTAAAATTAAATACAAAACGAGATGTAAAATAATGGTTATACCAAAAATTTAAATTTTAAATTATAAAATTGTGTACAATTTCAAATTTCACATTAAGAATTAAAAAATATGATTTCAAATTTGATTCTTTATTTTTAATAAATAATATATCTTTAATTAATAAATAATATTTTTTATACTCTTTAGTAAAATTAATATCTTGACAATATTTTTAGTATTGACAATTCATTTTTTTTTAATTTCAATAAAAATAATTTAAATTTATTATTCATTTGATAAAAATTTACAATAAGTAATTATTTACCACTTTAAAATATTTTGATTGTAAAAAGTTAACTACCAATTTGTATGGTACACTAAATCAAATGTGTGTATTTTGTAATGTCATAATTATTATACTACTTAAAATAATTCATTTAAATAACAAATATTTTTTTTATTCCATATTTTTTTCTAAAAATGTGTAATAATTATTAATTGTTAATTTTTTCGAAATAAAGGTCTTTTATACAAATTTTATATATATATATATATATATATATATATATATATATATATATATATATATATATATATATATATATATGCATACACACATGCATATGCGTATGTGCGTTCTACAAAAACCTTCATTAAGTTGTAAACTATAATTTATTAATAATTTATAACAAGTACATTTTTAATTGTTTTACTGTCATTGAGAAAATGTATAATGACATAGTTGTTGTGTGTAAAGTAAAAAATTACGAGGAAGTAGAAAGTGTTAGAAATGAGATGTGTGAAGAAACAACAATAGAATTGACTTGTTTAAATTTTGACTTGCTTTTGTATTCTAATACCAAACATACATAATATAATTAAACTTGTACATTGTGTATAAACTGTTCATAAATTATTCAGTATATCGGTTAAATATTTTTAATCATTTTTGTGTAATTAAAATCATATTCAGTCATTGATAGGATGTATTAAATTTTAAAGTAGAATTTTAATTAAGAATTATGTATGCTAAATGATTATTGAGAATCGAATTTATTATAAAATTAATTATCTATTCAATAGCGTAACGTTTTAACGAAAAAATATAATTTTTAAAATAGTTGTTTTTTTATTTTATTAAAAAATATGTAAAATTATTAAATTGGGCAAATATTAATATCGTATTTTAAATTAGAATTATGTATATTGAATGATAATAATTTTTTTCATAAAAAAAATATCAGTAAAATATTTTATTTATCTTTTTGGAAAAATAGCACATATTGCATATATCATTTCGTATTTCATTAAATTATAAATAAAATTTTCATACAAATAATTTAATATTACCATTCTTTTTATATTTATTTCTAATATTTTTTCTTTTTTGTAAGCACAACGAAACAAATATTTTTAATGTAATAATTGTATATTTCTAAATTAAAAATATTTTTTAGAAGTATAGTTAATTTTGAATTATTCAACAAGATAAATTTCATTTATATAATTAAATAAAAAAGTAGTATGCTTTATACAAACCTTGTACTACGAATAAATCACCTTTATTTTAAACTCATTTCGAATCTTTTCTGTTCTAATTGAATTTATCTACAAGGGTAATTGAAAGATAATTGAGACAAATGATGAATCTGGTATTAATTCAATTTTAATGAATGTCTTAAGATTCATTAAATGTCAAGTCTTTGGATCTATTTAAAATTGAGTTTGTAGAAAATGTTTTCTAAAAATATTAAAGAAAAGAAGATAAGCGTATTTTTTAAAAAAATTAAATTAAAATATGTAAAATAAAATAATGTTAGTTTGTAAATTGTAATGGAAGTAACATTTTTGAAATCTCAAATGGAATTAGTGATATATGAAAAAACTTCCTAGTTTTTTCATTAGATTTTAAAAGATTATTAAACTATATTTATTTATTTTCCAAATTTTAATTTTGTGTTATTGATATATCAATTGATATATATATATATATATATATATATATATGTATATATATATATATATATATGATTCTGAATTATTTATCATACAATAATATGTTTTGTTATATATTATTAAATAATTTATATATTATTAAAATATGTAAGAAGAATTATTAAAAACTTTTAATATTACAATATAATTATCAAATTGTATAGACACAGATTAAAATCTAGTGAATGTGATAACTTTAAAGAAAATGTCATTAAGTGTATGATATGTCAATCTCTAGAATGATTAAGAAAAAAATTAATAGAAAGGGATTTTTAATATTTTTATTAATTTATAAAATAATAAGTCTAATACAAATTTGAATTGATGAAAAAATAAATTTGTCAAACTGTATTTACAAAAAAAATGTAACAAAGAGGGATAACAAAGAAAAATGAGAATAAGGAAATAAATACTATGATAATTATCAATATTTGCAGAAAAAGATTTTTTTTATAAGATATTTACAATATATATATATATATATATATATATATATATATATATATATATATATTGTGTGTGTGTGTATGTGGCAATACACTCTTAAATTATTTAAATATTTTAATTTGTAATATTAAATGTGAAGATATTCTCAACAGTTATTCTCATATTACATAAGTATGTAAAAAAACTATCATCAAAACACTTACTGGAATTTCTGTTTTGTGTAGTGATGTTTTAACAGTTAAAAGCCATCTGGTTGTCATCTTTGTGTCGAATATATATAATGTCTTTTATTTATTTATCTAATTCAAGTGATATATATATATATATATATATATATATATATATATACATATATATATATATATTATTCTCTAAATTTATGACCTTAAATTTGAATCAGAATTAATATATAAATATACCACTTGGTAAATTTGAAGAAAATATTGATTATTCTAAAAAATATGTATAAATTTACAATTTTATGTAGGCACTTTTTAAAATAACCTTTAAAGGAATTAAAAATGTATATATATATATATATATATATATATATATATATATATATATATAAATAAAATTATTCACCATGAAGGTAAGATGCATGCTGTTGTTAATATCTGTTAATTACCCCAATATATGTATCAATTAACTACATTTTTTTAAGTAATTAGCATATGGAAGATATGGCGTAATGCTTATTTACAATTTTTATAATTCATTTAATTAACATATTCTCTCTTTCTTTTATTAAATTTGGCATATACATGTGCAATATATATATATATATATATATATATATATATATATATATATATAAGTTTGCATATTTACATATAAAGTATATATTTGAATATAAGTATAATTATAATCTCGGAAATGGTATAAAAATAATATATTCTGTAATAAATTGGATGCATGTAATAAAATATCTGCTTAAAAGATGTTTAATTTGCACCCATTATATTTTTTATGTTTTTTAACTAAAAATTCTGAACAAAATAAATTTTATTTTCGTTCGTTTTTCACTGTGTGTGTTTTTTAAAAAAATGTATTCACTTCAACAACTTATATTATGAAATTTCTTAGATATCAAATAAATGGGAAATAGAAAACTTGTCTTGTACATTTAAATTATTCGATTTTCGATTAATAACGTAAATTAATAACAAGATTTCTTTCACATTGGCTATTTGTTATGCTAATTATAATCTTTTTTGTAACCACACGAGTACTTTTATTTTTTAATAATTTCTAAACTTGAATATATTATTGTATAAGATTAAAATATAATATATGAATGCACATCAAGCAACAATTACTGAGTATACATGCTCGTATCTGTAATTTATTGCCGTAACACTTTTACTGAATAAGTAGAAGTTGTGACCTTTATTTTCACTAAGTCTCTTGGAGTACATATGCACATATCGTTGTCATACCATTAATGCTTTTCAAGGTCATTTTACTCGTTTATGTGATCTTGTGAGCTTAACATTGGTATGATAAAATTTACATATGCAAATAAGCAACTCTAACTTGTACACCTTATTCGTATAAATGAATCAGATACGAATTTTTATATAAACTTGTTTTACAAAAATGTAAAATCATGCATATATATATATATATATATATATATATATATATATATATATATATATATATATATATATATATATATATATATATATTTATTTATGTATTTGTGTGTGTGTCATGTTGACAAATATTTTAAAGTTTGGATTAAAATCTAAAAACAAAATTTGTTTTATGAAGATTGATTACACTAATCCTTTGATGTGTTTTGATTTTGAAAGGTTTTTTTTAATAATTTGTATTTTATAAAAAAATGTATTAATTACTGTGTTAATATATATATTGAAAATGTTTTCCTTTAATGTACAAATATGTGTTCAATACTTGTTTTAAGCAACATAAATATTTTATCGAAAAAACTATGACCATATTTTTCTCTTCTGCAAAAAGTAAATTGTCAAGTCAAGATTTTGCTGTTAAAAAATCCACTATTTATCAAAATTAAATATGGTTGAGAAATGTTACTGACTGTATGAAAAATGAAACTCAGATATAAAAATGATGAAACTAAACAATCTTGTTAAGAACACATCTGAATTTTTTGTTTACTAAAAATTAATACTCGCTTTGTTGAATCTTTTATATCCTGGAATATATTATTTTTATAAATTCTTTTTTTAATAAAAACAAGTGTCTTCACAATAATTATAAACAATAATAATTCAATTTTAGATTTTTTTTATTTGATTTCTTTCAAGATTGAAGAAATCTTATCTTCTGACTTTGAATTTTTTTTTTAAATTTGTATAAAAATGAATTTTTCAGTCTGTTGCAAATTATTTCGAACTATTTTTTTAAAAAACATGTTTATCATCAAGTAATTATTTTTCTTACTTTTATTTGAAGTAAATATGACATAGAAATATATTTATAATGATTATTTTTTTTAAGAAAATAATACTTAAAAATTATTTTAAAATTTTATAGAAATATTTTTTTTGAACCAAGTTTTCAGTCTAATTAATTAGTGTTTTTATATGATGAAACTGAAAATAATTACAAATTAATGTCATTTGATAAAAAAGATAGGGTGTTAAATGATGCAAAATAAATGATATATATAGGGTGCAAAAAATGTTTTTTCAAATCTAAGTTTTGTCATGTAATTGTAACCATCTAATATTTTCCAAAATTATCGAATTATGCAAATTCTTACTATTGAACACTCCAGAATTTACAAATATGAGTATTTATTGACATATGTTTCATCAAGAACAAGTATTATTAATCATTATTTAATTAATTACCATCAATAATTATCTTTTATTGAAATTATTTTGTTATTTTTTTTCATTTAATGATTACAAGAAAAATCACCAGTTTAATCGTAGTTATTGTATTTTAGTTAATATATTTATTTTTATATAAAAAAATAAGGTATTTATGATAAAAAGCATGTTTTAAATTAAAAATAAATATAAAACTTTAAAATGGAATAGTGTTTTCAAAAAAAAGTTTTATTTCATATTATTATTAATAAAAGTAGAAAGTAAATCTTATAATTACTACTATTATTTTTTATAAAAATGATTAAAATATTAAAAAGGTTTATAAAAAGTTTTTAAAAATAATATTAAAGTAAGCTCATCATCCTTTTAGTTGCTATTGTAACATTCAGAGTCATGTAAGTATTTTAAAAACGAAATAAACCTCTTCTGAAAAAAAACTTTTATTTGAATATATAACATACAAGCTATTTTTTCAGACTAGAGCACTGTAATTAAGTAAGTGAACTTATTTTCTTCTCTGTGCAATAACTTATTCCAGCCATTGTTTTTTTCCACTTGTATATTTCAAATATATACTCGTATAAAAGCGTAACGGTGAAGTAACATTGTATGACTTTGAAATAAAATATTTGTGGCAGATATACGTACATTTATTTTATACTTGTATTGATATGCAGATACGTATAATACAAGACATTTTTATATTTTTGTGATATAATGTTTTCAGTAGTCTGTATTTATTCGTTTACTTGACGTAGCTTATTTTTGCAAGTGTTTTTTATTTATCCCAGATATTTGCGAAGTATATTTTTGTATTTTTGTTTATCTTGTTTATTTTTTTTGTATTCATATAAATAACTTTTGCGAATGTAATTGTTTATGTTTTGGGAGAAATATTAGCCAAGTTCAAGAGGGTGGAAGTTAATCGAAGTTTTGTTTCGTCGTTAAATAAGATGTAATTTTTTAAAAAATATGTTGCAAATTATATATATTATATATATATTGAATATAATAAAATAAAATTTAACACAAAGTTGTAGATTAATATATAATTTTCTTAAATATTTTTTATGCATGTTGTTGAAAAATAATTAGTCAGTTTACCAAAATAAGCATTTATTTTTTTTGTTTATGTTTATTTCTCATTATCTATAATAATTCAAATTAATATAGAATAATATTAAATATATTATGAATTTTTATTGTTGAACAAAATAATTAGAAAATTAAAGATAAATAAAGAATTTGTTATGAGTGACAATAAGTATTATAATATTTATATTAAATATTTTGAAGAAAGAAATTAAAGACATTAATTTTTCAGAATATTTGTGTAATTAAATAACGGAATTTAGAAAAAATGGAATATAAGAATTTTTTTAAAAAACAGACATCTGTTTTAAACATATAATTCTATTAACCATTTCAGTAAATATATCACATGTGAAAGTGAACTAAAACTTTTGAAATAAATAGACAATATGATCAAAGAACTTAACAGCTGATATTCATAAGAAAAGTGTTACAAAAACTGACCTAAATGTTAACTTCAGTACTGGCAAATATATGTTAGAATATATATATATATATATATATATATATATATATATATATATATATATATATAAATTACAAAATGTAGTTTGAAATAAACATTTTATAATAATTAAAAATTTAGTTAATTTTTAATTTTCACAAATTTTTGTTAGCTGAAAATGGCTTTTTGTTACTGTATTGAGATTCGATGGGTTTACATGTGGTGTAAATCATTAAAAAATAGATATTTATTTTATACTTTACAAAAATTTGACTTTTGTTTTTGTTATCTAAAAGTAAAATAATTTTTGAACTATTTGAATGTTTGAACATTTTATTATTTTCGGTTAGAGTTTATAAACTAGTAATATTGTTCAGTTAGTACAGCAAAATAAAATATATAATAAAAAAAATATTTAAATCGATTAATCTGTAAGTTGAAAAATTAGGTTATTCAAAACATGAAATATAAAAAATGTGTATATAAATGAAGTAATCGAAATTGAAAGTTTCATATTTTGTTTGAACTATTTAGTACGATTAAAATAGATCATAAAACACAATTATAAAACAGATAATACAAAAAAAAATTTATCACTTATTTTTCAACTGTATGAATTTCTAACACGTCCAAATTATATACATTTGTATGAAATATTAAACACGTCTAAATTTCGTTCTTCTGTCATTTAATTCCGTCATTACATTACCATACAATTAGACCAATTTAGTCGTATAATAATTTGACTGGATGTTTCTTCCTACTGAACGAGACTTTTATATAGATATTTTCATTGTATCTACTGTTCACAAGAAAGTGACGCGTATACTTTTATAATAACGACTAAATTTGTATTGACAACGGAAATTGAAGAATTTAATGATGTTTTTGTTGTTGTAATATAATAATTTTCAATTTCGGTTTTATTCCACTCATCTTTTTTATTACTTCAAATATTTTCATTATTTGAATGTCGAGTTAATTTCTATAACTTATTTTTTTATATAATTCACAACATAGATTTTTATTACCAATATATATCTATATATATTTATTAAAAAAATACGAAACCTTTATTTTAAACGAACGTAATCTATTAAATACTTTTTCGAAAATTATCGATCATTGTTTGATACAATAACTTGTTTTTTAAAATTATTTTTTTAGAAAACTGATTAAGCTTTTAATACAATTATGTAAAAACAAATAATTAAACTAGACCTTCTTTTGAAAATAAAAATATTAATATTTTTCTATTTTATTAATCTATTTACAACTTATTTTTCTCCAAAAAAGAAAAGACTCAAGTACAAAAATACTGACTATTTTTTTTGTGACAAAATATATATAACAATTATTTTTTATTTGTAAAATAGTAAAAGGTTAGTTCCAGTTTTCCTGAAAATACTAAACATTTGATGTAGATTTATTAGGAAATTCTTTAAACTGTGTATAGATTTTTTTCTATACTAAAGATATATTTGAATATTGAATTAATGAAAATGAAAAATATGATCTGTTTAAAATAATTCGTTAATAAGAACTAAGACTGATAATAAAAAATCAATATTTTTTCCAAATATATAATACATTTTTTCTATCATAAAAATTAAGATAAATAAATTTTATTTTATATATAATTAAATTTGTAAACGTGACAAATAAAATTTAATTTGTAACCCTCTTAATTTTGATCATTTTTAACAGACTTTTTACTAATATATCTTAATAGTAAATTTACGAATATTTCTATAACTGACAGTATTATACGAGAATGTATATACAGAACATAAAATTATAGAAGGTACAGACATACACCGTACTAAATACATGAATATTATGCATGAGTTCACACCAAATAAACCCTAACTGCTTTTTTGTGGCATGGATGTCGTTCGAGAGAATCAGCTCTATGCGTGCTTAAAAAAAATATATTTTACTCGTATATTTCCAATGCTTCTGGCAGTGTTTAAAAAAGGAAAAATAAGTGCTTCAGTAAGAGAAAACTTAAGTATATGCTATAAGATTAAAGAATTGTACACTTATTATGTTAATAAATTAGAGTCAAATCGGGTTCACGAATATAATATACTATAATTATTTAAATTGTCAAAATATAATTCACACATGAAAAAAACATAAATTAAGGACTGACAGGTTTCTTTTTATTGAAGTACGAAAAGGTTTACCCTTTTGAAATAATGCATTTTTCATATTGTTTTATTTCTCTCAAAAAACAGTACCTTTTATAAATCTGAATACATATTTTATGCTGTTGATATATTATTTTTTTTCATATAAAACAGGAGAAATTTAGAATTAAATTTATTTATTGAATAATAATATATATCATTATAAACCTATATAAAATAATATAATAATAAACATATATAACATGTATTTAATTACAATATTTTTTTCTTTTACAAATAAAACGTTACTCTTTTTTAATAATTTATTAAATAAATTAAGTTGAAGTTTGCAGATTTTTTTGTAAAAAATTAGGAATGTTTTCTTGTTTGTATTTGAATTTATATTAGTTAAAAATTAGTTGTGTTTAATTTTTCAAAATAATATTAATATAAATAATTTTAAATTAATTTCAATACAAATATAGCACATATATAAAGTGCAGTGCCAAGATGCTAAAAAAATAGTACAGATTTTTACAAAATCTGCAATGTAACTTTTGAGAGTGTGAAGGGAAGAATAGCAATTTCGAGTTGCAAGATTGCAGCACGTTTTATATTCAGGAACTTTGATTAAATATTAAATATTTTCCAATCAGTTTTTCGTAGTTTTCAAACTTCACTTGATATCATTTTTCATTAATTATTAATAAAGTAGTTCTAATCTTCAATGAATTTCTTCTTCTACTGGATATCTATTTTATTATGCATGAAAGATAATGAATTATAAAATATTTTTAAATTAATTAGTTTGAAAATTTGATTTTTTTCATCTATATCAGTTTTTTTAAAAGGATATTTTTTTAAAAAAACAGTGTATTGTTGAAAAAATAAGATGAAAATTATACAACGTATAAATTAAATAAAAATGTGTTTTTTTAAAAAAAAAATATAATATATTTTTTAAAAAAAATCTTTGTATATATTTGTTATTATGTTTTGCTTTATGAATAATTCATTAATTTAGTTTATTTTTTAATTATTCTCTTTTGAATTTTCCTCCTATAAATTAAATTTATTTGTATCGATAATTATTCATGAAGTTTATAAAATTAGTTACGGAATTAATTAATTATTAATCAACTTACTGATACCTGTCTAATTAAAGTTTTTATTTATAATTGAAAATATTTCATATAAAAAAGTGAAAAGTGTGCTTTTAGAAAAAATAATTCTTTGATAACTACATGGTATTAATGAGTTCTTTAATTAGTACTCGTATTTAATTATAATAAAAATATTATATTTTTCTATAAACTGGAATAAAAATAAATTATTCAATATTAATTTGACATACAATTTCTAACAAAATATAATGTTGTTTTAGGTCAATAGGTTGTTTTTAAATTTGTATTCTAATTTGCATATTTTCGGAAAAATTTCATTAATATTGAATATAATTACACATTTCTTTCTTAATTTGACTTTTTTCGTTTTTAATATAGTATAGACAGAAAATATAAATGTTTAACATTTTTAAATATCAATAAGAATTTATTTTAAATACACAAATGTTAAAGCTGTATAAAATTAGTTATGCATATTTTAATATTGAATACACATTATTTTGGTGTGATTAGTTTGTATATTTCCGATTCATATCTCTAATAAAATTCAAAATATTACGTTGATATTTAAAACATCTTTAGAAATTCGTAGGAAAATATTTTTATGTTTCAATGAAATATATAAAAAGAGAAAATATTCATTACAATAACTTCTAAAAGTTGTTGAAAAATGTTTACCATATTTTTAATTTTATTACTAAATTTAATACAGAAAATAAGAATGGAAAAATGGAGAATATATTTTTTTATAAATAAAAAAATATTAGTATAAAATTTTACAAATTAATAAAAATTGTCAAGTGTAATAAAATTATATATTATCAGATTTGTATTGATCATTTGTAGATATATTATTATAAAATCTTTGAAATAGGTTCTGTTTTTATAGTTTTTGGAAAGGTAAATAGAATATACATTTATTATTTTATTTATTTTAAAATTAAACAATATTTATTTTTATAGACTTTATTTTCTAGACCAATGAAAATATTTGTTAATGGAGAAGATTATTATTTGTAATGTTATATCATTTATATGTGTGTGTGGGTTATATATATATATATATATATATATATATATATATATAAAGCCCACATATATATTTATATATATATATATATATATATATATATATATATATATAATTTATATACAAAATAAAATATAAAAATATTTTTTGTATAAACATACAAAGAAAATATGAGCGCACGAATAAAAAAATGGTCTCTTTTTTTATTTGTAGCTTAAACATTGAACTATAATTTTTCATCTATTGATTTTGAGAAAACATTGAAAACAGACATTACGTAACACTGTTTTGTATTTGTTGTTTACCGAATATGTGCGTGCTGTATTGTTGCACGACGAGATTTAGAATGTGTGCATTTAACTGTTGGAATTATTGTTGTAATCCAATCGTAATGGAGTAAATATGCGTTAAAGTTCGATAAAATGTACAGTTGTGATTAACTCAGTATCTATTATGTATCAAAAAAAAAAAATCGTTCTGATTTTGTTAGCTTAAATTATCATCGTGTGTTTTTTCGAAAAACAGTTATTCTGTGATATGATTTTTGAGATGAGGACGTGTATATTTTTTAATACTCATTAATTTTTTAAAATACATATTTATATATTTTCTAATTGAATTTACCAATTTTTAAAATTTTTTGAAATTAAATACAGGTTTGTTAAAAATATATTATATAAAATTGAAAAATATTTTATATTTAAAAATATAATTTTATAAACAATAAAACGAGACTGTTTTTTATTATAATGAAATAAACTAATTTTCCAAAAAAAATTAATAAATTATAAAAAATACATAAATTTATTTTTATCTTCTTTTTTATTTTAAATGAATAAGATTATCATTCATGGTACAAGAGATATTATTTTTCCTCACATATTCTCTTAATTATTCTAAGAATTCTTAATTTACATTTTCATCTCTACATTGTTATTTTTATCATTTAATTGTATGACAAAAAATAAATTTAGAGAAAATTTGATAGGATTTTTTTAGTTAAAAATAAAATATTATTTTTTTTATTAATTTTGATATTTAAAATTTTTTAACAATGATTGAAAAAATGAAATTTCCTTTACATTTCATATTTTGATTTATAAAACAAGTTCAAACTTGTTTATATACATTGCTTATATTTAATTTAATATATATAAAGTTTTTTATTTATAATTTATTTTTTAATTTTGTATATATTTTTTGAAAGACACGTTCGTTTGAAGTATATAACTGCCATTAGACATATATTATTGTTTACATACATATATTTACATATAATTTTAAAATTTTTTATCAAACAAATGTTTTCCTTTCAAAGTTTCTACCCGTATAAAAATACTTTATACTTAATTTCATAATAACATTTGATACTTGGTGCCTTTGAAAATAAAATTAAAAATAAATACATACGTATATTGCTTTATTTAAATTTACACGGTGTTATAAAATTAATTTGTTCGATACATTTCATATTATGAAGTACGTACAGCGTATGATTTATGAATTTCTTTTGAAGAGTTTACTAATTATATACACTACGATCAATAAATTTTGAACAAGCAATTTGTGACGGTTCTCGTTGAATAAGCACGTATGATACGTTGTGACTTTCAATTCTAAATACGTCAATATATATTCATATGTCTATAATAGGTTTTACTACTGTTAAAATGAAAATCCATTAATTTGTTTCATGTTGTTGAATACAGTGTGTACTGTTTGATAGTGCTGCTTCATGTCATATTTAAAATTCGATCTATTCAATGGTTCAAGATCGACGATGCATACATTTTTTTTATTTTCTATTCGAATTGAAATCAAGTTTTCTGAATTCAGTATTTTGAAAAGAGTAATTACGCTATTGTTGAGCTTATTTGATTTTTTATTCGTTACAATGACTGACGTTGAAAATTTGATTACATGTTTTCAAAATGCTTAAAATAAATTACCCAGTTCGATGTTTATTAAGATTATACACAATTTATAATATCTAAGGATATTTTTTTCAATTATTTAAAATATAAAAATGTTATAACTTAAAATATATTTTTTTTAAATTATATTTTCATTCTTTTTAATAAATTACTTAAATATTGCAAAAATACTTTTTGAGAAAAGTGTGGGACTATTTATATTATTTGATATAATTTATTTTTAATGTTTCTTGTTGAACATTTGTAAATATATTTGATTCAGTACTATGTAACTTTTATTATAATCTAAAATTTAAAAAACGTTTGAATGAATCCATTTTTAAAGTAGGTTAAACATCAAAAAAATCAATATACAGTTTTAATGAAAAATATATTTTTTTAGGAGGGGGTGGAGGAGCTAAGAGATTGATTATAGATAGAGAAAAATTGAGAAATTATTTTTTTAAATAGTTTTTTTTATATTTCTATAGGTTAATATCTTTTTTTTAGAAAAAAATATTTTTGAACAAAAATTTAGAGAGAGATTTAAAATTGTTTGATTAATGTGTATTAAATTACTAGTATTGATTAGTATGTTTTAATTAAAGCAGTGTATTATTTGTAAATATTTATATTTGACTTGTTTCATCAGTTAAAACATATTTTTTATATATATATAACACATTTTAATAATTGTATATTATTTTAATATTTTTTATTTCTGTAATAAATGTCCAATTAATATTAATACCACAATTACATTGTTCATTTTCTTGAAAGCTGATTAACCTCTTTTGTTATTACGACTTAAGTTATTACAAAACTTAATTGATATTTCTTAAAAAAAGAATGAAATTATTAATGGTTTTGTTAAATAGTAATTATTTATATAATAAAAAAACCGCTTGTGTATTCCAATTCACACATTGTATTAACGACGACTTTTTCCATTCTACTATATTTATATATGAAAATGACTTCCAGTTACCGTGACAAGTTTTGCCACGTCGGCAAAGCTTCGTTCATATTCACTGTTTGACAAGGAAGCATATTGTATTAAATATGTTTATTAAAATGTATTTAACGACTTTAATAATAACTAATATGAAACGTTTCATAACATATGAGAAACATGTGTCGTACGACACGCGAAACTGTTTTTAATGAAGTATTTTTTAAATGAAGTTACGTATGGCGGAGGTCAGTAATTAGTCTAGTTTGTTATACGAAATTGCTTAACTGTTGAATGATGACATCGACGTTGACTACATATCTCTTATCTTAGAAATCCATATATTTACATGTATGTACATATGTAATTATGTTTTTATCGAACAACAGTACTTTGTATAGAAACGTTTTTCTCAATTACTTTTTGTATAAATTTTATTGATGTTTTTGTATAATTTATATTTTCAAGATTTAGAATTACTGTTATAAAGTGACATTGATAAAAATATTGAGGTTAAAGAGGCTTTTGAAAGAAATTATATAGTATATATATTTTTTCCAATTTTATAAAAAAGTACTGATATCAATTTTTGTTAACATAATTTACAATAAAAATTAAAAATATTTTAGAGATAAGATTAGTAAATAATCAACAACTTTTGAATTAAATCAGTTAGTAACAGATGGAAAAAAATGATTCAACAGAAAAAATGAGAGTAAAGATTAAATTTTAAGGAATATTTTTCTAAATAGACTTCTGAATTAAAAAAAAAATTGGCAATATAAACTTAAATAATCAATCAGTAGTTAATATCGAATTAATTAATATATCTATAATTTTTAAATGAAACTGTTTTTTTTTAAAAAAGTAGATCCGTATAAAGCTATATAAAAAATCCGTATTAGCTTATTTTCCGGAATTAACACAATACAGTATTTTATGTGTGTAATAAGTGGGTAGTAATAATACATTATACAATAATACATAATTCAAAGTATTGTCAGAATTTGAAATTATGTTTTTAATGCGGTGCACAAGTCGTAAATAAATTTTAATACTGTAATAAATCTAGCTATAAAGTTGTCCATAGGTGAATTTTTATGTACGAAACTGAATCGTTCGATGAATGAATTGTCGAGTTTATGAAAACAGATTATTTGATGAAAGATATTTATGTTTTAAATAAAAAGTTAATTTGAAATCTTAAATGAAATAATTATGTCATTATATATATATATATATATATATATATATATATATATATAATATGTTTTTGTTCTATGGAAGCAAAAATACAGGACAGAACAAATAAACAAGACTAACCCAAATTCACATTAAGCACAATACGTAATGGATGAAAGCAAAAAACATTTGTTCGTAGGTCAGAAAGTTAATAAATCTAATCTCCTTGACCAATCATTATGACATTTTTTATTTTACTATTTATGTTCTCTAAGTTAGATTTACAAGAAGATTAAAAGAGATTTGTGAACATGACTGTTCGTATTTAATCATAAATACAAAAAGTTTGATATAATGATCATAAACAGTAAGTTTCATCCATTGACATTAACTTTCATTAATCATAGGTATATTGTATTTATCATTTATTTTTAAAATGTGTTTTAGTTTTATAAAAATCGTATATTTGTTCAGTAAAAACATGAACAATATGTTATTAATAATATCAAGAATATATTCGTTTATTTAAATGATATAAAAGTTTATTTTGTTTGAATTTTGAAAGGTCTGTTGAAATAATTTGAAGTTATTGTCATTTACATTTAATTTTATACATTAAATTTTAATATTTATATTAAACTTTATATGTAGTATTAATATTTATTAGTATATTTTTATAATTTAATTTTTTCTGAGGATTATTCATGACATAAATTACTGTTAAAAAAATTATAACATTTTTTTAAGAGTGAAAATTGAATTATTGTATTTTTTATATATCCAGTTTTTAGTTTATGTTCTATATATACTGTTGAATATATCTTATAATAACTCTTCTAAAATTTCACCTTTTTTTCTACAAGTCTGGTATAAAACAACTTTTTAAATCGAAATATAATGAAATCATCGTGTTTATATTGACATCTTAAATTGATCTTTTTATGTCTTTAAATTTCGCAATAAAATTGAAGAAACTTTTCTTTCTTAGAAATATAAAAGTTTTGATGTTCATTCAGACAGCCACATTGTTTGATATCAATAATTCGTATCAAACTTCGATAATGAATGTAAATAAAATATTAGCAAGAAAGATTAGTATAAAGAAAGTTATTGATGTGCATTATAAATGAAAATATTTAATTGTTAATGGATTTTGTACGTAGACATAAACTGAAAAGATTTTTTGATGATTCAGTGAACTTGAGTAGAATTTAAAAATATAGTCAGAAATAAATTTATCGATGATTTTATTTCAATACAGAAAATTGATAAGAATTAATGATTTTTAGTATATACTTTTTTTTTAAATATTTAATAATAATATTGCAGTAATGTATATTTTTCATTTACGTTTTTTATGTATTTTTTTTAACAATATTACTTATTAAATCCTTTTCAATTTCAAATTGATTTCATTTATTTTTCTGTGAATGTTTATTAATATTTTAAAAGATTGAAGAATTAATGATATTTTTAATTGAAAATTCAATACTACTTTTTCTTTAAAACTTTAATAGCAATAATTATTATTTATATTTTAATTAACGATTAAAATTTCAATATGAAGATACATGTATACGATATACGTTTTATAGGGTGTATATAAAATTATATAGCTTTGCATAGTAAATGTATACAATCAAATATTAATTTACCGATATAAAGTTCAATGTTATTGTAATTGTTGTTTTAATTGTGTAGGTAAAATATAACAATAAGTAGTCAACAACAGTATCAAATGTAACCGGACATTCATGAACTGTTGTCATTTTTAATGGCAATTAATCCCAGTAGAGCGTAACCTCCCGTCATTAGGTGACCATTAAGTGTAGTTCCTGCGTGACCGACTGTGATTTCCCTCGACCATTATATGAACAAGATCAGAAAATACGGCGCTTTATGCAATTAGTAAGAGATAATATCACTCTGAGTGTTGACGATACCAGCCCATTGTAATGAATATGAATGCGATGACATTTCATACATGGTCGTAAACATAGTCGAGAGTTTGTTGGTGACAGAATACTACTTGAATTCGGAAATAGGAAGATGCATGCATAGTTTGTAACTAATTAAAATTAAGTTATCGTTTTGTTCGGAAGTGACGTGAATCGATATTTTATTACATACATTATTTTTGAAAAATATTTTTGAACTGTTTTATAAAACATACTATTTTTTAAAAATAAGATACTTCAAGTTTACTTTATCTTGAAAATCAATTAAATATATAAAAGATAAATAAAAAAATTATTGAATGCACATTTCTAGACAAAATAAAATTAATTTTTATGTTTTTGTAGTTAAAAAAAAAATTAATCGTGGAAGGTAATATTTTGTTTAAACTCAATTTTTATTCAATCTATAAATTCAAAAATTTGCAAAAAAATTAATTTGGTCCTTTTTTAAGGTATATATATATATATATATATATATATATATATATATATATATATATATATAGACGGATAGACGGGGATTGACGGATAGACGGGGATTGACGGATAGACGGGGATAGACGGATGACGGATGACGGATAGACGGGGATTGACGGATAGACGGATAGACGGGGATAGACGGATAGACGGATGACGGTTAGACGGATAGACGGGGATTGACGGATAGACGGATAGACGGGGATAGACGGATAGATGGGGATAGACGGATAGACGGATGACGGATAGACGGATAGACGGGGATTGACGGATAGACGGATAGACTTGGATAGACGGATAGATGGGGATAGACGGATGACGGTTAGACGGATGACGGATAGACGGGGATTGACGGATAGACGGGGATAGACGGGGATAGACGGATAGACGGATAGACGGGGATAGACGGATAGACGGATAGACGGGGATAGACGGATAGACGGATGACTGATAGACGGGGATTGACGGATAGACGGGGATAGACGGATAGACGGGGATAGACGGATAGACGGATGACGGATAGACGGGGATAGACGGATATAGATGGATAGACGGATATAGATGGATAGACGGATAGACGGATAGACGGATATAGATGGATAGACGGGGATAGACGGAGATAGACGGATAGACGGGGATAGACGGATAGACGGGGATAGACGGATAGACGGGGATAGACGGATAGACGGGGATAGACGGATAGACGGGGATTGACGGATAGACGGGGATTGACGGATAGACGGGGATAGACGGATAGACGGGGATAGACGGATAGACGGATGACGGATAGACGGGGATAGACGGATAGACGGGGATAGACGGATGACGGATAGACGGGGATAGACGGATAGACGGGGATAGACGGATAGACGGAGATAGACGGATGACGGATAGACGGGGATTGACGGATAGACGGATAGACGGATAGACGGGGATAGACGGATAGACGGGGATAGACGGATAGACGGATAGACGGGGATAGACGGATAGACGGATGACGGATAGACGGGGATTGACGGATAGACGGATAGACGGGGATAGACGGATAGACGGATAGACGGGGATAGACGGATAGACGGATAGACGGGGATAGACGGATAGACGGATGACGGATAGACGGAGGTAGACGGGGATAGACGGATAGACGGATGACGGATAGACGGGGATAGACGGGGATAGACGGATAGACGGATAGACAGATAGATAGAGAGAAAGTAAATAGAAATAAAACAAAAAGTATTTAATTAGTTATTTTTTTTATTTTTAAGCATATTCTATAGCATTAATAATAGAACACAATTTCACTATATGATCTCCACGATTAATTGTTAGTCACTTTTTCACATAAGTGTGGTCCAATTTCATGAATTACACGTTCAATGTTGATTTTTCATGCTTCTATTGTGTGAGGTTTATCAGCATAAACCAATGATTTCACATAATCTCACAGAAAATAATCCAATGGAGTTAGATCACATGATCTTGGTGGCCAGTTCATGAGTCCATTTCGTGAAATAATGGACTCATTAAAGTTTTTACAATTTCTAAGCATTGTTGAAGTGTACTGAATATATATATATATATATATATATATATATATATATATATATGTGTGTGTGTGTGTGTGTGTGTGTGTGTGTGTGTATGTAATGTGTAAATATGTATATATACATTTTTTATTTACTTTTGTATTATATAATGTTTAAAAAAATCATTTTCTTAAGATACTTTCTATAAAATCATATAATCTGAAAAACTTTATATCTGAATAAAAACTTTACAAAAAGGTATTGACATACTTGTTTGTACAGAGTTTACTATAGAAACTTAAAAACTTTATATACATTCAAGGAGAGAATCATTTTTTATATGACATTGTATAACTAATATTTAAATTTGGTTATGTAGCTGTAAATGTCAATATTATTTTGTAAGAAAAATAATTTCAATTTAATTCTTAAAATTATTTATTTTAATCATTGGTGTTTTATATATAAAATAATTTTGGTAAAAAAGAATATTATATAAAAACGAATTTAATATATATACAGGTTTTTTGGATTTTTTTTAGAAAAATATAAAAGAACATAATATTTAATTATTTCACATGTCTAAAGATATAATCAATACACCTAATCTATTAAAAATGTTCAGGCATTATTAAATCTTAAAGTAAATGTATGGTATTTTGTTTAAATAATATACCATGTAATTTCATAATGCAGAGAAATAAGTCTACAATGTATGTAGATAATTTCTGGATGTCATAGTTGCAACGAAGCATAGTATACATTAACTTTATAAATGCTTTTAATGCATTTGACAGTAGTAGTTCTGATCCCTAGATATTAAGTCAGTTTGTTTATATTCTTTAATACTTGAAGTATGATTAAGAATTTAAATATTTTTTTGTAATTTTTGATGAATTTTGAAATATAACTAAAACTTCTCATGTGCATTATCTGATCTAATTATTATACATTATATTTAACATATAATTAACTATAAATTTTATAATAAATAAAGTAACATACATTAGACAAAAATATAGTAATTAGTGATCAATGGATATATATTTCCAATATTCCATTATCAAATCAAAATTGTATTTTTTATGTTTATTATTGTTTACTTAGTAATTGAAATTCATACAATTGTCATTTTTAAATTTTGTGATTTATCTTTTCTTTCTGTTTTCTTAAAGATAGCTTTTATTAACGACATGGATTCATTGACATTGAAAAATCTTGATTTATTATAGAGTATATATAAGTGGAATATGATTTACATATGTTTATATAATTGTTTTTGTTGGAAATGTTGTTTTAATATCCGGTGAATTTTTTAAAATTTATGTTCTATGTTCTTTATGTATTTTTCAAGATTGAAATTATGTGCATGTTATTTTCAAGGCATTTTAAAAATGTACCATGAATGAAATAAATCTCATTTTAACTGAATAATAACAAAAATCAAGGCAAAACCAACCATTGACGAATAATGCAAAACAAAGATAATCATATTAGTTTCGAACCATTGCAATTATTTACTGTAACCTTTATTCACGTGAGGAAATATATTTTCAATTAGTTTTCGTATAAACTTCTACAAGTTTGTATAGAATGTGAAGCATAAAATTTATTTGACATCATAAACTAACAAATCATAGTGTCTATTAAACACGATGAAATATGCGTACTAAAATAAAATTGAAATTTACGACCTTAAAAGCAAAATATGTGTGTGAAACAAATACCTTGGCCGATAAAATTATACTTTGAAAGTAGCTGTTGTACGTACAAAGTTATGTAAATAGAATTTATTTTATACAATCGTATGTAAAGCCTCTTGTTTTAATTTACAAAATGATGGATGGTCATTAAATTAATAATCACTGAAAACATTAAACGATTCACAATTAAAATGTTGTTATTAGGAAAATTTCATTCGGAATTGTAGTTTTTCTATGAAAAATAACCCTGTAGAAATGAAAAATATATAATATATTGAACTCAGATTTGTTAAAAAATACATTTTTTTAAAAAAATCTATCACTACCTGGAATTTCATATAAATTATCGAAATACAAATAGTGACTTTGATATTATATTAGAATGTTAAGTGGTGTACTGAGTGTTTATAAGAATAACTACGTCTTGAATTTCAATAGTTTTTCTTTTCATTATATTTATAAAACTTTTTATTGAATAAAAAAGTTTTTCTGAGAAACACAAATCTAGTTTAAGTTCGAATATCCCAGTTAAAGAGTAACTGTTTAAATAGAATATTAGTTTATTTAAACATTTTCAAATTTCATTTCGTATTTTTCTTAAATAAAAATGATAAAAGAAATATATTATATATATATATATATATATATAAATTATTTTGATATATTAAAACATACTTAATTTTTTTTTATTCTAGTGACTCGTTTTAATAAACGATTTTCTATATTTCATCTCTTATTAAAATTGAATTTACTTCAAACATTACATAAGCCAAGATTCTAAGAATATTTTAAAACTAATTAAATAAATAATATTTAAATCTAATTGAAAACGAGCTATTTATTTTTTTTAAAAAAACAATGACTAAATAATGTAGAATTTTTATTTATAATTTCTAAAAAGACGTGCAAACATAAGAATCATTAAAAATGCATTAAAAACTAATGATTTATATTTTATGGTATATGTTTAACGTATTTATATATATTTTTAAGTAAAAAAGTCTGTTAAACACGTGAATCATTTTAATTCTCTTCAAATTGTTAATATTTTATTTTAATAGTTTAATTTATGTTTTTTAATTTTTCTTAGAATACAAAAATTATATCAATATAAAATAATTTTATTTTATAGTTTTGTTATTAAAATAATATTATTTTATAAAATCTATTAATTTTTAATATCCAATAACTATATTATTCGTATGTAATAAATGAATTTTTCGTTATATATATATATATATATATATATATATATATATATATATATAATGAAAAACATAATCTACTGAACATGAAAAGCACTATTCATGAATAATCAATTCATTTCGAACAACAATAATTACTTTATCGCATGTATTTGACTATAAATCATATTGTTAATACTATATTTACATAACTTATTTGTCGGTTAACACTTTTCCTCTTTAATTATATTCCGTAGATTAGATAATTGCGTTTATTTATGTTAATTAATTAATTAATTTCATAGTAAAATACACGTTTTACCTTATATCTCATTTAAGTGAATGAACATGGAGTGAAATTTATTTAAGTGTTTGTTAGTGGTTAGAAGTCGGTCAGCTGGAAAATTTATGACTTATACGAAATTCATAGTTTTTGTATGGATGTGCGTTTACTTTTCATGGTTACAAATTACATTAATGTTTTAAGAAAACCATAATTTCGTTTTCATTCATTAAATGTTACTTATTAAACATCTTTAAATTAAATTCCATGGCCAGTGATGAGAAATGAAAACGTTCATCGAATTTTAAGGTACAGTAGTGGGTTGAAACGAAGTAATTAATTTTATTTAACAACTTTATAAATACAGCTGATGAAAATTTTATTAATCTTTTTTGTTTATGTAATTTGTAATAACATTTTCAACACAAATATTTTGTACCTGGTTCATGGAATTTTCTTTAAAATATTTTCTTTTTCAAAGAAATAGTAAAGGAGATTAGGTAAAGTAATGATGTGTGAAAATGTCTTGATCTCGTTTGAAAAGAAAGTGTAATTTGAATTGAGAAATAAATTCATCTTTATTTTTTAACCGAATATATGTACTTGAAGAATAGAAAGTGTTATATATTAGATCTAAGTTTCTCATAATGTCTTCTAAAATAAGTAAAAAATGTGAAAATGATTTATGTATTGTTTATGATACATTGTAGTCGAGTGCATGACGTATAATATTATGTATAATTGTGAAATTGTTTGTGTTTGAATTTAATTATTTATAAACAATTAGATAATTAAATTTCCTTAATAACACAGGGCTAAGTATAGTTAACGACTTTCGATGTAATCTTTTCATTAAAAAGATTCGTTTGTTATATTTAGAGTGAAAATGAAATTTATTATAACAAATAAATGGAAATTATGAAATGATTTATATTTAAAAAAATAGAATGTTTTGTTTTCGAATAGATATAATAATAATTCTAGTTATATTTTGAAATCTAATATTAGATAAAAGTTAAAAAATAACTTGATACTTTCTTAATTATTTCGTATATTTCGTGAATCAATGAACTCATTTTTTAATTTAGTTATATGAATCATAAAATTGCTATATATATATATATATATATATATATATATATATATATATATATATATATATATATATATATATATTTAGCTACTTGTATATAAGAGGAAAATTACGAAAAATATATTTCAAAATTCCCATTTATTCCAACCATTTATTTTAAAGATGCAGTCGTTGCTAAAATATTTTATAATAATTCAATTCTTTTAATGTCAAATATTTCCTCAATTTAAATACTAACGCATTTAAATATTCATTTTGAATATGTTTTTTCTACTTATTAAATCAGTTTGTCTTACTACTCAACATATTTTATATATATATTTATTTATATATATATATATATATATATATATATATATATCTGTATGTAATATCACTATGCACGATATTCGCAGAGTAAAATGTATCCAATTTTGAACACAACAGTGAACTATATATCATTATCGCAGTTTGTCGGTAGAAACCCTACTGTGGTGCTTTCTACTTAAATATTAAATTTATTGTCATTAAGGCTTTTCATATAAGTTAACATTTAATGCTAATTTTTAATTTTGAGGTCAACATTTTATTCATATTCAAAATAACACTAGTGATTACATGTAAGTGTAAAAATATTTTTTATAAATATTATTTATGTATTTTAAAAAAATCAATACATATATTAATTTTTTCAAGTACTCATTAGTTAGTTTGTTTGGCTAACAAGTTAATATAAAAGATGATTGCTCGTATTTATATTATCATTCTTGCTAATTAAATTGTTTCCCGTATACATTAAGGATTGATTTAATGTTGTTGAAACACGACTGATTATCTGATATTTATGTATTATTTGTCGAGGTTTTGCTTTAATAAATGAACCTAATAGATCTTTTTGTACACTAGTAATTTCGTGGCAGTTTAAATTGCTTAGTCAGAATTTAGATTCATCAAATTCCAGCCATTTCCGACCGATGGAATTTCCGGACATCTAATGTTTTGATAAATTACTGTATTTTTTTGATGCTGTTATTAATTTTATACGATGGAATTTGTAGAATAACGAAGAAAATATCTACTTTTGATTCGTGAGATATTCTTTTACTGAAGAAGAAAGACTGTTGAATTATATTACTAAGGAAAAAATATTTTTATTTTAGAATTTGTTATAGTAGGATAATTTAAAACAGTTTATTTAATTTTTGTAGATTAATTTGTTTATATTTATATATATATATATATATATATATATATATATAAAATGTTAAATGATTAATTTATGGATAAAAGATTCTTGTATTTTTATATTATTTATACAACCCAGTGCTTTATTTTTTTATTTTACTTATATATACATATAAATTTAGATTTTGAGTTACGATAGCAAACAAAGAAAATTTGTTTTAAACTTAGGCAATATCTGATAAATTTTCACCGCGTTGAAATGTAATTCTACCAATTTATAAAAATCTGATATGTAAAAATTGCAAGTAGTATTTGGATAAAAACAAATATTATTCTTGTAGAGTTTATTGTTGGAAAAACATCGATTTGACACAAATAAATTTTACTCTCGTTACTATTTAAATGAAAATTTTATTCGAACTTCTTACATTGATAACGTGAACTAGACACAAACTATATACGTATTTTTAGAGACCGATCAATATTTGCTTTTTTCACAAAGTATATTTATTCTATTTTCAACTAATTTCCGACTTATTTAATTTTCCTTTTTTGATTTATAAGTTCATATATATATGTATATATATATATATATATATATATATATATATATACATACATTTTGAATTAGTATTTATCGTCACGTATTTTCAACATAATTATATAGTTATTTGGTTGTGGCATTTTTGATAGCAGTTAAATTGACCGTTTTAAGTTTTAGTCAGTGTATTTGATTTTTATATTTTGACAGAAATTTATGAAAAGCAACATGACTATTCTCAAAATTTATATCTTTTTAAAAAAAATTATTCTTATGAAGTGCTAATAAAATAACATATCTTTAATAATTAAGTACATTACATTTTTAATAAAAAGTTATGTTGAGAAAAATTACTTATTTTTTTAATAGTGTTGTCCTACAAATCGAACCAAATAATTTTTAAAAATAATTATTATAGTATTTTTAAAATAATTATTGATAGTATTGAATTTAACAAGACAGATTGAAAAATTATTTTTTGATAAATCTTTCTAGTATTAAAAATTGTTTAGTAAATAGTATTATTAAGAACATAATATAGTAAATCACAAAAAGTAAATACGTAATTTGATATTAATCCGGTATTTTTTTATGTAATTTAAACTAACAATGTAGAAAATTACTGTTTTTACTAAAGAAAGTTAATGGTTTTATATAAAATCTTTTTAAAAAAGTATTTTTGTATGTAAAAGTTGTTAAATCGATTTTAGTTTAGGTGTATTTTTAGAATTATATATATATATATATATATATATATATATGTATATATATATAAGTATGTATATGTATAATCACACACATTTGTATATTTTGTATAAATTTAGAAAAATATATACAAAAAAGGTTAAATGTACTTTTATGATTTAGTTATGAATAGATAATTTGAAACTTGTATTCAATGAAATGTTTAAAAAAATATTGTGTGATTTAAAATCAAAATTTAATTCTTAAAATTATTTATTTCAATTATTGGAGTTTTATATATAAAATAATTTTGGTGAAAATAATATTATATAATTTTTTTTTATTATATATACAAATTTTTTTATATTTTTTTTAGAAAAATATGAAAGAATATAATATTTAATTATTTTACATGTCTATTGATATAATCAATACACTTAATCTATTAAAAATGTTCAGGCATTAAATCTTGAAGTAATTGTATGATATTTTGTTCAAATAATATACCATGTAATTTCATAATGCAGAGAAATAAGTCTCCAATGTATGTAGATAATTTCTGGATGTCATAGTTGCAACGAAAAAGTTCTGAAAATTTTCATTTATTTCTTTAAATTAATTAGACGGTTATTTTTTTAATGTTTTACTATATACAATAAAGAGTGTTTAATAGATAAGTTTTTCTTTCGTTGGAAAAATTAAATTATTTAAATATGTTCTTAATTTTCATATGAAACAACTAGACATATAATGTGCGTGTGTATGTATATTTGTGTAAAAATATTACAAATAGAAACTTATTAACAATTATATTTTTAAATATTGAGTTCTTAATTTTTTACATGAAATAAATAATTTTATTATAATAATTAATTTTATTTTTTATATTTGCACATAAGTATTTTCTATTTTACTTATAGATGATTTATATATATATATATATATATATATATATATATATATATATATATATATATTATTAGGTTGGCAAATATCTCCCTTCCGCCTTCTGGTCTTTTGAATTTCGCAGCTATGTACAAAATAAAAAAAAAAAAGCGGAAGGGAGATACTTGCCAACCTAATATATATATTTGTATATACATATATCTATCTATCTATCTATCTATCTATCTATCTATCTATCTATCTATCTATCTATCTATCTATCTATATATATATATATATATATATATATATATATATATATATATATATATATATATATATATTGATGGGTATTTAAAAATAATAACTATCTTTTTCATTTTATAAAACATAATGATTAGAGTCTTATATTATTGGATGAAAAATCTGTTGTTGAATTTAAAATATTTATTGTTTATAACGAAAGTTTACTCAATGAAATATCAGTATATTCACTATATACTTTTATTAAAAAAGTAAAAAACTTTTTTAACAATTATGTATGAACATACATACATAATACATATATATATATATATATATATACAAAATATGCAGTCATATGCAATTTTGAATTTGAAACAATAAATCTCAAAAAAAGAATAAATCTGCATAAATGCAATTAAATTGTACATTTGCATATATCTATATGTGTGGGATGAAATGATGTTTATAGAAATCTTAGCATTGCAAGTATAATATTTCAGTATTTTAATTACAACGCTAGAGCACATTTTACTTTTAACGCGCAATAAAATGAAATTGCCGAATATATCATTACAATAACAGCGAGTACTGCAACTGCGATTGGAATATTAAATACCTTAATTATGGAACGTAATACTCTAATTGGTGTAGCAACCATTATGAGGATAATATTGTTGTACTTTATCGTCGTGTTAATTTGTTATAATTCAATGGATCGATAGTGTGTGATTTCATGAAACCGACTGTAAGCGAATATTCATTCAATAAGTTGTAATTAAAGGATTAAGGACATAATTATTTTTAATTATTATAAACGAGACAGTTATTTGTAATGAGAGAGCACGTGGTTGAAATTTGATATTGATCGTTTAAAATTTTATAGCTGCTTTTTTAACATTGATTTTATAAACATTTACACGGGTTTTGCAACTTGTTGCATGAGCTATTTAAAACGTATTAAAGTTAATTATTTCTTTCTGTTTTGATATTAATTTATTTATTCCATATATCAGAGTTTTAACTGTTTTAAGAAATTTAAAACAGTCATAATTAAATTTTTACATGTATAATTATATAAAATTTTATAAAAAAATCAAATACAATAGATTTTTATTTTTAAATGTTATAAACTTGGATTTTAAAAATCAGTTCGACAGAGTTAATTCAATTGTAGGTTAAAATATAGACTTTTAAAAGAGAGCATGGTAACAAAGAGAAAATTAATGGAAACCGATTTGTTTGAAAACGAGTTAACATCATTTTTTATTCTTTGTGAATAGGAATAAAACGACGAATACTTATTATAGACAAGAATTGCAGAAATACGATTGATATTTTAAACTGTATCAATATTTTATCTTCAATAATAAAAGTATAGAAGTGATATAAGTATAATTAATATAAAAATTTTGGATTAGATGATCAGTAACGTAAAATTAACATTATTTTGATAAATAATGTTATTAATATTAATTATTATTAATATTATTGAAGCTATATTTTCTTTTGATTTTTTAAGTTATTTCATCTTGGATAATTTTGTTAAAATTTCAGCCTTGTTACTTAACAATTTTTAAATTAATACAAATTATGCTTTATAAAAGAAATAAATTATATGTTTTTGTGTAATTATGTTTTAATTTTTATTTTATTAATATTAATTATTCTATTAGAAGCTATATTTTTTCCTAATTTTTCAAGTTCATTTCATTTTGAATAATTTTGTTAAATTTTCTACCTTATTACTTAAGAATTTTTAAATTAATACAAATTCTGTTTTATAAGAGAAATACATTTTTTTTTTTGAGAAAATGGTTTTAAGATTAAAAAGATTCATGTTAATAATATTAGGTTGGCAAGTATCTCCCTTCCGCTTTTTTTTTGTACATAGCTGCGAAATTCAAAAGACCAGAAGGCGGAAGGGAGATATTTGCCAACCTAATATTTATTATAAGAATGTCATAATTGTTAAACATTAATAAAGTAAAAATATAAAACTCATGATTTTTAATGGTTGTAACAAATTGTGTTATAACAAACAAAATTGATTTAAGATTTAATTAAAAAATATTAATGATAAGTTTTAAACTGAATTATTTGTAGTTTAAATTAGGTATCAACTTTCCATTTTAACAATATTGATGTAAATATATTATTTTTTAAAATATATAAGAAAATTTTTATAATTTTTTTAATGATATATAAAGTTACACAAAATTTATCTACATAAATTTGTATATTTACCATTAAATTGACTAAAAATGTCATTAAATATAACTGTTAGTTATTATTTAAGCACAATTAAACATCTAATGTATAATACATTGCATGAGATATTCGAATTAAGAATGTTTGTATGTATTTGTATTAGTATAAATAAAGTTTTGTACATATTTATTAACTCGATAACAATTTTAATAATAATCTAAGTTATATCAAATTTATAATAAAATATATAAATGTACACAATGTAATAATGTCCTACTACTGTTTGTTCCATTCGTTTAAAACCATAAAAGATCATATTCATTCAGTGAATACATGATGAATTGAATTAAGATATCAACAATACTATAAAAAGTTAGCTACGAAAACATACAAAAGTTTTATAATACAGTGTACTTTCGAAATGAATAAAGGATAATATTTTACTTTTACTTTTACACAAAGTAGTAACCTAATAGAAAAAAGTATATCTTTTAATGAAAACTTTTTACTAAGTTCTTCGAAGAAACATCATACATATTTTGATACATGTGATCTTTTTCGACAGAGATAAGTTCTTTTAGTATTAACTTGACAGAGTTTAAGGAATTTTGTTAAGACCTACTCAGAAAAGTGAATAATGGTAAAATTGGCATTAATCACAATATATAGTAAACAATACTTATAAATAAGAGATAAGGAAAGTTTTTATTGAAAACATTATTTTCAAATTAAAAAATAAAACTTGGACCAAAACTGTCAACTAAAGTGTAAAAAATGGTCGACTAAAAGGTATTTTAACCGAGAAACTGGTGTATAATTTTATACCATCGGTAACTTTTCAACCCTTCGGGCAGGGATTGCGGATAAGGGTTTATAACCGAGATTTTCAAAACAATAGGTACTGTATCTGGAATGATAATAAAGTTCGTTCTAACAAAAAGGTTACCAACCTGTATGAGTTTATAATTCGTTTTTTATACAAGAATTAAAAACAGGTTTATATTTTTTTTATTTCATTAGTAGATTGTATTTCATTATAGAATTTCGAATACCTTAAAAATTAATATAAAAAAGGTAATCATTTTTTGCATATTTTCAATAAGAGAATGTATAAAGAATAAAATAAATTATTTATGAAATAAATGACAATATTTTTATTTTATACCATATGTAAATAATAATCGAAAAATACAATACATAAATTCTCTTTCAGTCAATTTGAAATAAATGTTGTGGTGTAGGAGAATATTTGTAGAAATTCTATATATAAAAGGAAAACAATGTATAATATAGTTTTCAGAAGGATATAATAAAATAGATTTATCAGAAATGTATCTTCGCAATTTAATAAATGCGTTTTGAAGTTCATACATACATACATACATACGTACATATATATATATATATATATATATATATATATATATATATATATATATATATATATACATGAGCTGTTTTGTGTTATGGAAGAATTGCTCTTGTAAAACATAATATTAACATCAGGGAAAAGTCGAAAATAATATCACGGCGACAAATAGTTCGAACATAATGTGTCTGGAAGTAAAAAGTGAATAATAAATTAAAAACATCGTTATAGAACGTAGTGTCAGCAATAAATGTGCTAGAAATCATTATAATAGACCGATAAAATGTGAATTTTCCCCGAAACAAATATGAACCACAAAATTTAAAGGAGTTATTCACGTCTGTGTTTCGTTTTTCGTATTTTAAAAACGTGTAAAATTTCTAATAGCATTGAATGAATCAGAGATAAATTTAAATTGAAAAAATGTTATGTAGATTTATATATTTTTGGACACAAAGTAGATAGAAAATTTAAGATATTAATAATCCACTGATTAATGAAAAGTTCTAATTTTTTCTAACGTATTTTCTATACGTATTATATCAATTTTTAACTATAAATCTTTTTCTGATTTTTTTTATTCCAAATAAATTCTTAATACAACTATATCGTTATTTGGTTGTGGCATTTTTGACAGCAGTTAAATGGACCATTTTAATTTTAAGTCGGTATATTTGACTTTCATATTTTGAGAGAAATTTATGAAAAACAACATATCGACTACTCTCAAAATTTATAACTTTTAAAAAAGAATTTATTAATTACAATGAAATCCTAGTAAAATTACATATCCGTAATAATTAACTCTATTGAATTTTTAATGAAAAATTATGTCTAGAAAAATTACTTTTTTAAATAGTGTTGTTTAAAAAAATAAATTCTCTTGAAAAAAATAATTATTTGTGATCAAAAAAATATTTTTTGATAAATCTTTTTAGTATAAAAATTGTCTAATAATTGACATTATTAAAAACATAATAAAATAAATGTCATAAAAAAATATATAATTTGTTGTTTAATCGATTTTAATATAAATTTTATTTATTTTTATAATTTTTATTTTTGCAAATCATCTTTTACATATATAAATTATGTATGAATTTATATGTTATGTAAATATTTCTTTTTTTTCCTTGTTATTTTTGCTATTTTTTTATGATTCTTATTTTATTTGTTCAAATTTTCTAAAATATTTTTGAATTTAAAACTAGTAATAAAAATGGGATATTTTAATCGAATATCAATCAAAAAAAAATTCCATATATATATATATATATATATATATATATATATATATATATAAATCAAAGTAAACTATAAATTGTAAAAAAATCTGTATATATTAATATTTTGTTTTCATATTTTATGTAAATTTTTTGTAGCCTATAAAGTGTATATGAAATCTAAATTAAAAATTGTTATGATTTAAAAAAAGAATTATTTCTATTTAATTACAAATTATCAGTTTATATTATATGTGTTTAATATAATGATTTTTTAAAAAAGTAAGTTTGATAAATTAATCTTTAAGTTACATTTTTAATAGTTCTATTAAAGACTTTGTATAATATAGTTTAGTAATTAAATTTACATTTTAATTAATTCATTTTACAGTTTATAATGTAATTATTAAAATAAATTTCGTGTTATATATTTAATCACGTGTGTTGGTTTTAAGTGTCAAATTTTACTTTTTATGAATGTCAGAAATGAACATATTTTTTACAAATCTAAAAATATATATAAATAAATATCTTATTTTTAACAAATATTTTGCAATAACACGACATGTATTCAGTTAAAATATTTTCCATCACAAACAATTTAAATGTGATTCAGGCTAGTTATATGAATCATGATAAATAGTTTTGTGAATTCATTGTCATTGTCATGTTTCACCTCAGTTTGAAATCAGGTAAAAAGTATCAGGTATTTACATTTTTTAGTGTGAGTCATTAACACGACGTTAAATGAAGGAAAACAAGTTTCTTAAAAAAATGATGAAATTTTATTTTAAAAAATAATCATCGATTTTTATTAATAGTTTTATTCAATAAAAATTATTTTTTTATAAAAATGCAGTATTAATTAATTACAAAATTTATGTAAAAATTCATTTGATAATAATATATTAAATTTTTTATATATAAAATAAATTTATTAATATATCAAATTAAAAAAATATTTTTTTAAATTTATAAATGAAATAAATATTCTGTTTTATGATTTTTTCTTTGTATTTTATAAATACATAATAAGAGTTAAAGATTTCGTCACTTTTACCACCGTTGACTACTAATTAGTTATTTGCTGAACGTCGTACGTGGGATTATAAAAATTAAATTTAAGTATAGAATATAATAATTGCAAAAAATGAATCATTACCAAACAGTAGTATTTTTTTCTGAGAAATGGACAGCTGTTTGTAATTTCCGTCTATAATACTGCACATTCCTAGAATGGACAGCATTGTAGAATGATTCGTCGAAACTGACAGACAATAAAAACCATTAGCGGAAATTCTATAGTAAAAAAATATTGTATGTGAATAGTTTACGAAATTGCTCATAATTTAATACCGATTTGTTCATCATCATAAATTAAAGGTTAATAATTGAACTTGTATTTGAAAACTGTTCGGTTAGAAAATGAATGTCGAGTTTTAATTAACATTTTATAATTTTTCTTCTTCAACTGCATTGAAATATATGATAATTATAGGTCAACAACGATATAATACTATTGTCATATTACTGGTGTATTTAACCTTTCGTTTTTTTTTTATTAAAAGATTGTATTTCAAACTTCTTAATGATTTAATTAGTAGATAAAATATAAATCGTCGTTTTTACATTTTATATTAACGGTATAATTTGTTTTATCTTGTATCAAAAATCATTTGTGTTACAAAAAACAATAATAAATTTGCATTTAATGTTACAATATTTTGAATAACAAAAATAATGTTATTAAAAAAACCTTGTGTTAAATTATATTGCAGTCACAATTTACTACGTAATTATTATTTATGGTAAAAAATTATTAATAGATTTAATAACATGCGTGCCTTATTACAAATGCACGCACTATGGTTTTTAATTTGAATTTCATACTGTATTATTTTTAAAATTGGACTGCAGGGAATGAATGGATACAGTTTGAAAACATACAATGAAAATTGTGTTCTTTATCCTATTTTAAAATAATATACTCTGGTATTGTGAATTTAAAACGAACTTTTATTTAAATATCATTCGATATTTTATTATTGTAGTGTGTCGAAAAATGAAAAATAATATCACAAGTTTAAAATGTACTCCATTTTCTGTTCAAGAGATTAAACATTTATTTTCAAATTATTATTCTTTTATGATTTCATTTATATTAATACTATATGAACTAATATTTAATTAGATTTACTTTTTTGATTTAATGACATATATTTTCGTTTCGTTTTGAATTTTAATCAAGATAATAAAAAATTGATAAATTGTCTAAACTTTACAGTTTTTATAAAAGTGATATTTCTCATATATTTAATTTGAAAATGTCGATTCTTAGAAGTTAATTGTTATAAAATAAATAATTACAAAATTCACTTTTATTTTTACTTAAAATTAAAATAAGAATAAAAAATAATGGTTATATACCAGTTTAAAATTTTATTCTTTAATTAGTACTTTTTCCTGAATTTAAGATTATTTTATATACGTAATATTCTTTATATGTAAAATAAAACACGTTATTGTAAATGAAGCTGTATAAATATTTTAACATTTTTTTAAAAATTAAGGAAAATTATGTACGTTCTTTAAAATATCAAAATACTGTTTATTATGAACTATAAAAAATGGCATATTAAAAATTTATTATTTATATACACATATATACACATTACATATATATATATATATATATATATATATATATATATATATATATATATATGTATAATGTTATCTTTTACTTAACCTTTATCTTTATTTAACTATAAATAAAAATATTTTTGCTTGAATATATTTCAAACGAATAAAATGTAAAAATATTTTTTTATTTCTTATATGTATATATATATATATATATATATATATATATATATATATATATATATAAATTTATTTTACGAAATGTAACAAAATTAAGAATAATATTTTTGCTTATGGTTGAAAGTATAAAATATAATAAATATTTTTTGTTTCAGGTTTTTGTCGCTGATTTTAATACAATTAGATATTCTGTTTTGTTTGCAATTTTCTATGTGGTATATTAAAATCGAGAAAGGAACTACTAACAGCAATGGTAACTGATAAAAAGACGGAAACATATATTTAAACTATGATAAGTTTATTGTTACATTTTTGGCGGAATTAAATTGCTACGTTTTATTGAATGATTACTTTATAATCGTTTTCAAGACCGAATGTAATTTAAGCAGAACGTTTTTAAAGAGTTATTAATCGTACTGTCGCTGTTGAAGAGAACAAACGATCGTTCTAAAAGAGAAGCGATCGATTAACGTTTAAGAGACATTCAAGATTTTATTAAAGGTTCGAAATAAAATTTCTATCGAATGAAATAATTTACACTACTGTTAAAAACACAGTGCGATATTCGATAACAGCGACTGATATATAATAAACAACGTAGTAGTAACAACAGTCAGTTTGCAGTAGGGTGGGGACGAATGATAACAGCGAACACAGCTCGTCATGATAGCATGTAGCTGTAAGTGATATCAGGACAAGAATAGAATAATATAGATGTTGTGACCCAGTATTTATTTGTTTGGAAGGATTGGAGTCAAAGGCTGGATACTTGGCCGCATCGGCGTGTTGATCAGTCTCGGTCATGTGTCGGGCGCATCAACACAACATCGAATATCGAAGAGAGCGACAACGACATATTATTGCCGAGCGATCAACATCAGAAGATCAGCAATCAACGCGACGCCATAATACGGGGCGTCGCGAATGCAAACGCACAAGGAGCAAAGCTAGTCGAGCGAGATATAAAAGTCGACAGCGCGTGCAGCGAACAGAAACGATCGTATCTGTCTCGGGTATCGAACGACGGTAAAGAAGTATACACGAGCGGTGTGTCGACTCGGCGCGTCACGGATCAACAACAATCGGCCGATTATATGCCACGTCGTCTGTCCGATGAACGAAAACAGAACGTTATTGATGATTTCTATTGTTATATGAACAACAAAGTGACTGACCAAAACAAAATTGACGTTTATTTGTACGAAACTGATGACACTTGTGACAAACGTGATTGTTCGGAGTTGTCAGCAAATTCACATTTTACTATAAATTCAAGTTTGCCGTCCAATAGTAAACGCTTTAGTGAGCAACAAAGCGGTTTAGAAGAAACTATTAGTTCCTCTGGTTTTTTAAAAGATACGTGCGACAGAGACGCATGTAATCTCAATTCTAAACGATCGGAGATAAAGAACGTTGATAAAGTTGTTTGCGCACAACTGAATCGCAAATTAATATCAAAGTCGATTGTAGACGTTCAATCGGAATTATCGCCGCCTGTACGACCGCCGAGGTTGTATAAAAAATTAAACAAAGCTCAACATCTCAACACATTACCAAAGATAGTGAAAGGTACTGAATTGAAATACGAAAATATTGGAAGGAAACTTTTTTTAGATCAGATTACAAGTACTATACCAAAAAATATATCTAGTGATTTGAATGATTCTTTAACAAATAATCTAAATCTAACACAGGACAATTTAAATACAATTAATTCGACTGTTAACAATGTAACAAACTGTTTAAAGACTGCAACAAATAAAAAAAGTGTAAATAATTTAGATACATTTGATAATAGAAATATAAAAACTAATCTTCATACAGATGATACCAAAGATACACTGTTAAGTAATTCGTGTATTAAAAATAATATTATTAATATTGGTGATCAATTACTGTCTAGTGAAAAATGTCATAAACGTGCTCCTTCTAATAATTTTAGATCAGAAATAAAATTGAAAAGTGAAGAAAAAGTAAATAAGAGTACATCGGCTGTGCCAAAACATAATAAACTAAAATGGTCCCCTCCACCAGAAGACGTATCAGTTGTAATTGGTCACAATTCGGATAAAAAATCTTTTGCAGAGGATGCAAAGCGTGATAATGTCTTTCATTTAAATATAAGTTCCTTATCAAAAGAAAATATTTTGAACAAAAGTGCAGTGAATGTGAATTGTGTTGAGAACGTTGAATGTTCAAACGGTGATAAGTTAACGTCCCGATCAGACTTGAAGTCTGTTTGTGGTGATGTACTAAACGAACGATTAATAAATGTTTATAATCAGCAAAAATTAACACTAAAAAAAGTTGATACGATTAAAGTACACTTTGCGAAAGTAAGTAGTGTTGTCAGTCGGTCGAAGTGTTCTGTTGCGAGCGTTAGTAGTGAAGTGCACGGTGTTGCGAAGTCACGTGGAATGCAATTCACCATGTTTTTTCGCGGCGGGAACTTGAAACTGAAAGAACGAATCGTGTTCGGGTTGAGTATCGGGGTTGTGTTGTTCACGTTATTGTTGGTGATCGATTTGCAAATGGACTATGGGATTAGTGGACATCATTTAGTTGCTTCACATGCTCGAGTTAAAATCGGAAATGACCAGGATGGACCTGGTGCGGCGTATAATAGTTTCCGTAAACGGTTTCTGCAGAAGACGCAAAGGTAAGAGTTATTTTTCTAGATTTATACATATTTTATTCTATTAAAACATCCAAATATTAATTAACATATTTTTTTAAAAAATTGAAATAATTACTCTTCAATTATATTTAACATAATAATATCTGTATATATAAATTAATTATCATTCCCAACACTATAAAATATTAAAAAATGTTCGCTGATTACTTATTGTTTACTTTACTCGTTTTTAACATTAGTAAACCTTATGCGCATTTCGACGGCAATGCCATCATCATCAGTAGTGTGAAAGTAAATTTGACACAGTTGTAAAACAAATAGTACAGTGATTTACAGAATGTAATGTGAAATTATAAATATTACACGTTAACACAAATAACATAAGATTTCATTAATGTTCAATGAAAACAATAATAAAAAATTTATCAATTTGAATTTTGAGTTAATTTTTGTTAATCTTATGATTTTATGAGCTTGCTAATAAGCGTGTATGATTTTTAGTATATTTTAATGACTTTATTAGATTATCTTGATAGTAAAATTTATTTCGTAATTAAATTTAATTATCATTTTTAATGATTTAAAACAGGTGTTTTTTCTATAAAATGAAATTGAAGTAAAAAGATAAAATAAAAACCTATATTTTTTTAAATTACTTTACATATTAGTTTTCTTTTATTATATATATATATATATATATATATATATATATATATATATATATAAAATTAAAGACCTATTTTTAACAATAGTTAAAAATTATTTTAAATTTTTGAAAAAAATTGATATAATTATATAAGTACATTTTTATGTCATAGTTTGATAACACATTTGTAATAATAAAAAAATTCACAATTTTTATTTATTACATTTTTGTATATAATTTAATAATAATAATAACAGTCAATGAACGATAATAGAAAACTGAGAAATTATGATGAATGATTTTTATTAAGAGATGTGAATGGAAATCTTTTAAAATGAAAATTTTATAAAAGAGTAATTCATTTAAAATATTTATAGAAAAATCGATTGTTATTAAAATAATCAATTAATAAATTATTAATATTCATACTTATTATCCATTTTATTTGAATAATGGTTTATTTTTATAGAAGAGAGAAAAAATGACATTTTCAAAAATTAGAAAAATGTATCCAGTGATAATATATATATATATATATATATATATATATATATATGTATGTATGTATATTAAAATCAAAGATTTGTGTTAAATAAATTTCTAAAAGGCTTTCGTATTAGTAATTCTGTATTTTGAAAACTTGATTCAAATTAATAATATATTTGTAAACACTTTGCAGTGACCATTTTATTCAATCAAAAATATTATTTAAACATAAAATTAATTTTTATATGACATCACATTCAAAAAAAAATTTTTTTGTTAATAAATTCTAGTTACATAGAATAAATAAAAAAATAGATAAAGTTATAACGTTCTTTATGTATTTAGTCAAAAATATATATGTAATGGTTTTAACTAATGTTAAATTTTTCGAAGAAATTTTCGTTTCCAAGGATATTATTGTAATAAAGATAACGTTATCATTCATATTTTCTGTCTGTCTGTTATTTGAAAAACATATTTTTAAAATATTTGGGTAATAAGAAAAATAGTTTCAAGATTATAAAAACTTTTTTTATTTAGTGTTGTAGATAGGTAAAACATTTAAATTATGTTATCTAAAAAAGCAAGAATTCTAAGAGAAAGATGATTTTAAAATTGACTATATATGTTTATATATATATATATATATATATATATATATATATATATATATATAACATTTCAGAATAAAAATAACTTATTGTCTTGATGACTCAACAAATTTTAATCCCAAACATTTTTATAAATATATTATACGTAGTTTGGAGTATTAAAATGATTATAGAATTATTTTATTGAGTCTATATGAACTCTAAAGTAAATTAAAAATATTTTAGAGCTAAACAAATATTTTATAAATAAATATACTAGAATGAGGTAAAAATGTATGTAATTTCTTTACTAATTATAATTTTTTTGTTTTGATTTATTTAGAGCAATTTATACTATATGTTATTTACAAGGTACATTAATGATAAGTAACATTTGATATTTTATTTGAAGATAATATGTTTTTAATCTTACTAAATTTATCAACTCAGTTTTTTTTATTAATGTATAAAAAAATCAAAATTGATAGTACTTAACAAATCATTTATTGTTTATATTTATTATCAGCCTCTTTTATATGTACATATATATATATATATATATATATATATATATATATATATATATACATATACATATACATATACATGCATGTATGTGTGCTTATGCATATTTTCAAATTTTTAATTAAAAATAAAATTCAGTCTTTCCTCTACAATCTATTAAGGATTAACATTTTTAACAAAAATATAATTTTAATTAATATTCGAATATTTTACAAATAATTTTTGGTTACGTATTTTGGACTTTTTCAAATTATTTTCCTATGTGTAATAGTTGAAAAATGTACCTATATAAATACTATTTATTGTTCCATTAAACACATATCATAATTGTAATTTTTATCAAATGTATATATAATTTATATACAAATGTGTAATTTTTAAAATGTGTAAAAGTAGTAATATTACTTTGAATAATAGTACATTTACTCATACCATATAAGGAAAATTTTATTTAAATGATTCATATGGTAATTTATTGTACGTCAATAAATTATGTACATAATGAATCTTAATTTATATCTAGTTAAGTAGGAAAATATTCAAAGTGTATGTTTCAAGAATTGAACGATTTTTCAATTAATTTCAACTTTACACTTTGCTATATTTGTATATTTCTTAAAAACAATAATTTCAATTTATTTCTATATTATTTAATTGACAATGTTCAATAATATCAATTTAATTCACTTACTAATTTCTAATCATCTCCATATATTTCCTTATTTTTAAAACAATCATTTTATTTCAACGCATATCTCTTAAAAAAAAAACTTGCAAAATTATCCTAATATTAATTTGGTTTTACGAACAATCGTTGTTACAATATAACTGATAGTACCAATTAAATAACATGCTGGTGTCACAGAATAATTGGTGGTATTGGTTTAATAAATTGTTTGTTCAGTATGACAAGGGGAGTTTTAAACAATAAATTATCATCATAGAATAGTTTGCACTACTTGTCAGCTAAAATATTAAAAAACAAATTGGAGATTATATTAGTACCACACATGATTTACAAATGTATATATATAATTAATATTTATATATTTGTGGTAATTATTTCACCAGAAAATTAATGTAAATATAAAATGCGAGGAAAAAATGACAAGCTGATGAAAAATGTAAATTTGTTTTTTTGAATGAAAGTATTTTTCAGCGTTGAGTTAGGTGTAATTATTGCAGGATTTTTAAATAATTTTCAATTAAATAATACAACAAAATATACAATTC